>CAUYLG010067260.1:0-11034 GCA_963573385.1 Cacajao melanocephalus
CTATGTTTTAGCAAAGAGCCTGGTGGCATTTTGCCCCTGCCCTGGAGATTTGTAGCACTTTAAACTTGAGAGAGATGATTTAGGGTATCTGATGGAAGAAATTTCTAAGCAGCAAAGCATTCAAGAGGTGACTTGGGTGCTATTAAAAGCATTCAGTTATAAAAGGGAAACAGAGCATGAAAGTTTATAAAAGTTTATAAAATTTGCAGCCTGACAACGAGGTAAAAATTGGCATAAGTAACAAGACACAAAATGTTAATCCTCAAGACAATGGTGATATGTCCCTATGGCATGTCAGAGGTCTTCACAGCAGCCCCTCCCATCACAGATCCAGAGGCCTGTGAAGAATAGGTGGTTTCATGGGCCAGGTCCAGGGTCTCCAAGCTGTGTGCAGCCAAGGGACTTAGTGCCCTGTGTTTCAGCTGCTCCAGCCATGGCTGTAAGGGGGACAATGTAGAGCTCAGGCCATTACAAACCCCAAGCCTTGGCAGCTTCCATGTGGTGTTGAGCCTGTGGGTGCACAGAAGTCAAGAATTGAAGTTTGGGAACCTCCACTTAGATTTCAGAAGACTTAGGGAAATGCCTGAATGCCCAGGCAGAAGTTTGCTGCTGGGGTGGGGCTCTCACGGAGAACCTCTGCTAGGGAAGTGCAAAAGGGAAATGTGGGGTTGGAGCCCCCACACAGAGTCCCTACTGGGGCACTGCTTAGTGGAGCTGTGAGAAGAGGGTCACCATCCTCCAGACCCGGAATGATAGATCCACTGACAGTTTGCATCATGCCTTGGAAAAGCTGCAGACACTCAATGCCAGCCCATGAAAGTGGCTGAGAGGGAGGCTGTACCCTGCAAAGCTGCAGGGTTGGAGCTGCCAAAGACTATGGGAACCTACGTTTTCATCAGTATGACCTGGATGTGAGACATGGAGTCAAAGGAGATCACCTTGGAGCTCTAATATTTGACTGCCTTGCTGCGCTTTGGACTTGCATGGGGCCTGTAGCCCCTTTGTTTTGGCCGATTTCTCCCATTTGGAGTGGCTCTGTTTAACCATTGTCCCCATTGTATCTAGGAAACAACTAGCTTGCTTTTGTTTTACAGGCTCATAGGCTGAAGGGACTTGCCTTGTCTTAGATGAGACTTTGGACTGTGGACTTTTGAGTTTATGCTGAAATGAGTTAAGACTTTGGGGGACTATTGGGAAGGCATGATTGGTTTTGAAATGTGAGGACAGACATTTGGGAAGAACCATGGGTCACAATGATATGGTTTAGCTCTGTGTCTCCACCCAAATCTCATCTTGAATTGTACTCCCATAATTCCCACATGGTGTGGGAGGGATCCTGTGGGAGATAATCATGAATCATGAGGACAGTTTTCCCCATACTGTTCTCAAGGTAGTGAATAAGTCTCATGAGATCTGATGATTTTATCAGAGGTTTCTGCTTTTGCAACTTCCTTATTCTCTCGTTGCCTGCTGCCATCCACGTAAGATATGACTTGCTCCTCCTTGCCTTCCATCATGATTGTTAGGCTTCCCCAGCCATGTGAAACTGTAAGTCCCATTAAACCTCTTTCCTTTGTAAATTGCCCAGTCTCAGGTGTGTCTTTATCAGCAGCATGAAAATGGACTAATACACTCCCCATGCAAATTGTGTCCCAAGAGTGCAATTCATTTGCTCTTCCCTGGGAACAGCCCACGTCACCATGTCTGGCTGACTCCTTTTCTTTCATCTCCTACCTTTATTGAGCCTACTAATCATGTGAGACACTGCTCAAGCCTCACCATGTCCATCAGAACATCCCCACTCCATCCAGGGGGAAGGAAACTTTCTGCCCCTGCCCCTGATCTTCTGCTATGTATCAGAGAACTATTTACATATTTGTCAAGGCCAGCTTTTCATCGTGACTCATGATCTACATCAGCCACCCTCATGAGACTGCAAGATCCTAAAGGGAAATCTCCTATATTCTGGACACACCGCCATACCCACGTGCCCACACCCACACCCATGCTTGTACCTGGCACTGGGTTTGTGTATTTCTGATGGAAGGAATCTTAGAAGCTGTGGGAAGGAATGAGGACTTGACTCTCATTTTGTGCCCTCTCTCCAACTTCACATACCCTCACTTGCTTTCTCCTTCTTCCCATTCCTCCTGTCTGCTCTTGGCTTTCCAGTGGCTGGTTATAAATATGGTCACTCTTCTCATCCACATGGGGATAGATTTAAGATTGGACTTTGGCTTTTAAAAGCATGTGCCTAAGACACTGAGCTTGTAAATCTACCCTGGTTAAACATGTGATGAGCGTTGTAAAGCAAATGTGATTGTATTTCCTTTTAGAAACTGATGTTCCTCATAACTGTCAGAATTGAAATCTTTTAGGGAACAATATTTTTACAAGAACTTTTAGAAAAGTGTCAATTATTAAGCCACATTAGTTAAAGGTGCAAAGGATCAAACATCATTTGCCTATCCAAAGGGAGAGCTCAGTCTGACCTTAGCAGCTATGGAACTTCTTTTGTTCAGAGACATTTTGCTTTGAAAATGGTTTACACTTCACTGTTCAGAAACAGAAGTAAAACTGTTCATAGAGTGGATTGAGGGTCAACGGGCTTTCCTTCTTTCTTTTTTGGTGTTAACCACAGATGTCTTTAACTGAACATGGCCTTTCTAAATGACCCTTTCAGTTTCTATAGCTATACTTGGTGGACTAAAGTTCAACAGTTTGTGGGTTGGCCAATTTGACTTGGTAACCCCCTAAGCAATTCTTGGAAAAAAGTAAAAGACATAACATCTCTGTGAAGAGAGCTGCTAAAATCCAGGTAAACAAGTCCTGAGTTTTATGACTACTAGTTAATAGTACATATGTTCCAGGCCCTAGTAATCAACCAAAATGCAGCTTCTAATTGTTAAAGACACCTTTATTTATCCAACTAGGTAAAAAAGAGAACGTTAGCCTTTCTGTCACTTCCAGGACATCAAAGAAGCAATTCCCCCTCCCTCTTCTTTTCTCCATCAAATTAAGAAGGAGAAAGAATAGAAGGAAAGAAAAAACCTGAATATTTTCTACAATCATACGAGGGAAATTTTAGCAACTTTTCAAGAATAAGTGTAATGTTTCCTAGACAAGAATCTTTAATATAGTTGAGTAAACCAGAAACTCTAAACTATTCCTCTTTTAGCACTCAGCCCCCATAATGACATATTATTGAATCCACATTTTGACACTAATTATGATAATTTTTCTAGAAGCAAATTGGAGCAGCAATACAACAAATGTGATGACATTCAAAGTGGTTGGGACGTGTTGACTGACAGAGGACCAAGAAGGGGAATTGAAGATAGCTTTGCAGGTTTAAGCCTAATGACTGGGAAAATGTGTAACTGAAGTAGGAAATCAAGTGGGGAGCTAGTTTTATGAAGCAGTTGCTTAGTTCAAGTTTAGATGTTGAGTTTGACATAGAGACAGCAGTACATTTAGTGGAGGCTTATTGGGGCAGATAAAATGGAGCCTACAGGATATTGGACATAAAGTATAATGCCCCTTCTGGTGCTGCTCCCTAAGATATATTTTGCATAAGAAGTGCAATGGTCTTTCTTAAAATAGGGCATATAGAATGTTTCAGAGAGGCAAACAATTATATATTTATGGTCTATGCTTGTCAAAAGTGAGGTCTGAAAATTTTGGGAGACTGGTAATAATGGCCCCATGTTAGTTTTTTTGTTTGTTTGTTTGTTTGTTTTTGCATCACTATAAAGAAGTACCTGAGGCTGAGCAATTTATAAAGAAAAGAGGTTTAATTGGCTCACAGTTCTGCAGCCTGTGCCTGAAGCATGGTGCCAGCATCTGCTTCTGGTTGGGACCGCAGGAAGCTTCCAATCATGGGAGAAGATGAAGCAAAAGCAGGTATATCACACGGTGAGAGTGGGAATGAGAGAGAGAAGCAGGATGTCCCAGATTCTTTTAAACAACAAGATCTTAAATGAACTGAATGAGAACTCATCACCAAGGGGATGGGGCTTAGCCATTCATGAGGAATTCACCCCCATGATCCAATCACCTCCCACCAGGCCCCACCTCCATCATTGGGGATTATACTTCAACGTGAGATTTGGAGGGGACAAACATCCAAAGCATATCAGTGCCCCAAAACAAGAAATTAACATTTGACATGCCAGGCCAAGAAGGATAAAAATACCCAGAAGTGTACCCCCAAGCCAGGAAGAAGAGAATCTAAGCTGGATAACGCGGATACAATTCCCACAACCACACTGGGTGTTGCCACCAGCTTCTGAGTGAGAAAGAAGCCGCGTATCCGGAATCACCTACACATTTACATCCAAGTTACTTGTTTAATAAACTAGATGTAGTTGTCATTCCCAACAAGTCCTTTGCCATGTCCCTAAGTTAAGGAATCTCGCTGTAAATTATGTGAAGCTTGCATTGCATTAGGGATAATCCCCATGCCCTTGTTCAGCTGGAGGTTGAGAAGGGGAAGTTTTCAGAGGTAAAGGGAATATCTATGTTTCTCTAATTTTCTGCATTGAATATGATTATGTGTTAATTTAAAAACACAATTATTGAGAAAAGTTATTTAACAGGAAAATCTTTCTGACCACAGAGAATAAAAATACACTTAAATTAAAAAAGAAATATTAGTGGGATTGAACAAGGTGAATGCAATCCTCCTTACAGTAGTATAGTTTTGTTAAGTCAGTGTGACCATCTGACCTTCTTTCCAAGGGTTTCATCTCCTCAAAGAGAGTTATCTGTTTACTGGGTTGCCAAGGCAGCTGAGAAACATGCTGTAGGCTTCAAACACTGGAACTAATTATATGAATGCCAGCTACCAGATTTCTTTTCTTCTTTTTTTTTTTTTTTTTTTTTTTTTTTTTGAGACAGGGTCTAGCTCTGTCATCCAGACTGGAGTGCAGTGGTGCAATCTCAGCTCACTGCAACCTCCACCTCCCGGGTTCAAGTGATTCTCCTGCCTCAGCCTCCCAAGTAGCTGGGATTACAGGCACCCCCCATCATCACGCCCAGTTATTTTTTGTATTTTTAGTAAAGACAGGTTTCACCATGTTGGTCAGGCTGGTCTCGAACTCCTAACCTCAAGTGATCCGCCTGCTTCATCATCCTAAAGTGCTGGGATTACAGGCATAAGCCACCACGCCTAGCTCAGCTACCAGATTTCTTTTACCATGTATAAAATATATATAAGGCCCTCAGCCCAGCATCCACATTCTATCTTGGTTTATGGTTTGAATACTGTTGTCCTTTCACAGATAAGGATGGTTATGAATGTATACTAGGTATGTTCACGTATGAAGTTACAGGATCCACTCCTCATACAAAAGGTTATGACCTAAGTATCTGTGTATGGGAAAGAAAGTATAAGTGTGCCTCTTTTAAAAAACATAAATAGAAAAAGAGCTAGTCAAGGAAAAAGATCTCCAAAAACAAACAATCATGAAACATCTTGATTTTTCACATTTGAATTGAAAGACCAAATGTTCTGGATTTTTCTAGGCACCCTCCTACAAGAAAGAAATACATTCAAAGTCCACCTGATCTGAGAGATTTACCGGAAATGTCATTGCTTTGTGCTCTGGCACTTTCCACAATGAGAGTGCTTGTCAATCAGCGGGGCCAGGGGTTGGGGGGGTGGGTAGCAGAAGGCTGAGGGAAGAGGGTGCAGACGAAAGAGGCAACTGGCAGTGTGGACGAGGACGACAGTGCTAGGAGAACCCCGGTGGGTCAGGAGGACACAGTATTGGAAGGCAAATGGGGTCCAATTCAGATAATGAGTCAGGAACCACGTGATCCAACTCAACCAGCAGCCATCACCCAAATTCCGTGGTGAGCAATGCGGTTCAATCCTGCCTTTGCCTTTTCAACTTAGGGCCTGGGCACAACAGAAAAATGGAGATGTTGTCCTTTGGCCCTGACAATAACGCTTGAAAACTCTCCACACCAAACCTTGAGTGCAGTGGCCGAGACACAGGCTGTTTCAGCTCCTGTCTTGCCATGCGTGTCTGCTGCCTTTCACGTATGCCCCTTGCAGCTGCCTGAGGTACTTGGCTAGAATTCCCACCTCACGGGGCCCAACCCCGGTGGTTTGCGGAGCCCTTGGCCTGCACGTCTGCTCCCCTGCCTCCTCCTCTGCCTCCTCTGAGGCTGGAGCCTGTCTGCCCACGAGGCCCTCCTGCTCCTCCACTGAGTGCTCTCCCGTCCCTCTTTCTGACTGAACTCTCAATCCTGGCTCCTAAATCTACCCACATTGGATCATGAACATGAAGATTGTGAAGTATTGCAAATTCTTCAACACTCTACATTCCTTGGAGGTGGGAATGTGTCTGTGGTGTTTGTCACACGTCCCCAGCTTCTAACAGCGTCCACAGATACCTGGCATGGAGGGAACACTAACAAAAGAATAAAAAATTAAAGTGAGTTGATTATGTAGTATTTATAGAGAATAGGAAACCTGGATGTCTTTCTTTTTTTTTGAGACTGGGTCTCACCCTATCATTTAGGCTGGAGTGCAGTGGTGCAATCAGGGCTCACTGCAGCCTTGATCTTCTGGGTTCAAGTGATTCTCCTACCTCAGTCTCCTGGGTAGCTGAGACCAGAGGCATGTACCACCATGCCTGGCTAATTTTCGTACTTGTTTTTGTAGAGACTGGGTTTCACCATGTTGCCCAGGCTGGTCTCAAACTCCTGAGCTCAAGCAATCCACCTGCATCAGCCTCCCAAAGTGGTGGAATTACAGATGAAAGCCACCGTGCCTGTATGGAAACTTGGATTTTTAATATAGATTGAAACAAAAACATTTTTCTGCTTAATGAGAAAATTAAAAGAATGAAATACTATGAAAAATTATAAGAATGAAAAACCATATTTATGGTTGATTGAGATTTAAATTCCCAGCATTTCATCCTCAATGTCCCTCGAATATGCCAAGAGCCTCACACTTCAAGGCCTTTGAGTTTACTGTTCTCTTTGTTTCGCATGTCCTTCCGTCAATTCTCCGCATGGCTCCTGTGTTCTGCAACGAAGAAAAGGGAACACGTATACACTGTTGGCGGGAAGGTAGATTAATACAATCTCTATGGAAAACAGTGTGGATAATTCTCAAAGAACTAAAAATAAAGCTACCATTTAATCCAGCAATCCCACTAATGGTTATCTACCAAAAATAATAGAAATCAGCATAAAAAACAGATACCTGCACTCATATGTTTATTGAAGCACTATTCACCATAGAAAAGATATTAAATCAACTTAAGTGTCCATCAGTAGATGACAGGATAAAGAAAATGTGGTAAATACATATAAATTCCGTGGAATACAACTCAGCCATAAAAAGAATAAAATCATGCCTTTTACATCAACATGAATGGAACTGGAGGCCATTATCTTAAGTAAAGCAACTCAGAAACAGAAAGTCAAAATACTGCATGTTCTCACTTAAAAGTGGAAGCTAAATAATGTGTACACATAGACACAGAGAGTGGAATAATAGACTTGGGAGACTCAGAAATGTGGGAGGGTGAGAGCAGTTTGAAGGATGAAACATTAATGGATACAAGGTACACTATTCAGGTGATGGTTAGACTAAAAGTCCAGACACCACCACTCCACACAATATCCATGTCACAATACTGCACTTGTACTCCCACATCTATAAAAATAATTTTTTAATTATGAAAGAAAATAGCCTGATATATTTAATGTTATTGAACTTAAATACAAACTGACTTTCTGTTTATAAACATTGCGACATGGGGGTACATAGTCCTCGTTTTATTATACCCTTTTGATCCTCATTAACCTATTCTGAAATGTTACTGCTTACTTATTCCACAATAATTTATTTGTGGGCTAAATAAGACAGAACATCTGCCTCCTAGATATATTTAATGAATCATGAAAGTGCATATTCAGGTTACGTACAACAAAAGCAGGGACCTTCATACACACTCATGCTTAATCTTTAAATGCATCTTTTTTTTTTTTTTTTTTGAGAGGGACTCTCACTCTGTTGCCCAGGCTGGAGTGCAATGGCACAATCTCAGCTCACTGCAACCTCTGCCTCCCAGGTTCAAGTGATTCTCCTGCCTCAGCCTCCGGAGTAGCTGGGACTATAGCCTCGTGCCACCACCTCCGTCTACTTTTTTGTATTTTTAATAGAGATGGGGTTTCACCATGTTGGTCAGGCTGGTCTTGAACTGCTGACCTCGTGATCCACCCACCTCGGCCTCCCAAAGTGCTGGGATTACAGGCATAAGCCACCACACCCAGCTCCTAAATGGATCTTCTAATGGGGCTTTTGACACTCGAATAGCCAAAGTGCATTTATGAACTAATGTTTTTAAAGCAGCTCACTATATTATCATGGATAATTCTATTGAAATGTTTTTTTTTTCATATCTAATGGGAATTTTCAAGCCCACACCATGGGAAAGCATACATTGAATTTGGGGATTTGTCATGGTATCATATGTTAGACATCAGATTCTAGTCTTTGACTTCCCTGCTAAGCCAGAGAGCCCTGAAAACTATAAACACACTTGTCATTCCTGGGAGGTTGCTGTTCAACAGGGATGTAAAAAGATTGTAAACAAAGATCAGGATAATCAGTGCAAGAGTGGTGAGGGTCAGGTCTGGGAAGTGATGATGATCTAGAATGCCCAGGGAAAATGGCATGGGCCATTGAACAGAGGCTGGGTCCACAGATTTTTTTTTTAGTGTCCCAAGCAAGATTTCAACTTTTATCTTTAGTTATTAAAACATAAGGCAGAATCTCCTGCTGTTTCTTGTCAAGGAAGAACTGTTACTAAAGCTTCTACAGAAAAGTCTGAGACCTCTCCCTGTCTTACCAGAAGTTAAATGTAACAAATCAGAACCCTGGTCTGCAGTCAGAAAACTACTGCCTTGGCTGTAGGAGAGTAACTCAACTTCTCCGAGCCTTGGTTTCCTTATTTGCTAAATAGAATAATAATGCATATCATAGGTTACCATACATATTAAATGAAGCAGGGCATGATGGCTCATGCCTGTAATTCCAACACTTTGGGAGGCTGAGGTGGGAGAATTGCTTAACCCAGGAGTTCAAGATCAGCCTGGGCAACAAAGAGAGATCACACCTTTACAAAAAATGAAAAATAAATCAGGCATGGTAGTGTGTGTCTGCGGTCCAGCTATTTGGGAGGGTAAAGCAGGAGGATTGCTTGAGCCCAGGAGCTCAAGGCTGCAGTGAGCCATGATGGTGCCACTGCACTCCAGCCTGGGTGACAGAGTGAGACCCTTCCTCAAAAAGAAACCAAAAAACAAAACCAAAAGAAACCGTCCAAAATATTAAATGAGATAAGGTACATAAAGTGCTAAGCTTGGGACTTGTGATTTAGTAAGCACTCAAGAAGCTCATATTAATCCTTACTTCTTACACATTCCTCCTGTTCCCTTACTCCTTCTCTTTGCTTCTTTTCTCCTTCCTTTGTTTTTCTCTCACTGTAGAGCCTGATGGTAATGATTGTTTGTAAATATTTATTGAATATCAATCCATTATCATTAAATAATAGTTCAGGAGAGCCAATATGTATGTGAAGATTTACTAAGCAACTTTTAGAAGCAATGGGCTGAAATATACAGGTCAGAGACTGTGTGTTGGGTCCACCCGATGGGTGCATGGTCCTATGGTGACACAATGCAGAGTGTTATTCCACAGGGAGGGCAACATTACTGTTGCATGGCTGAATGTGGCTGGCCTCGATAAAAAGTAAAGACCTGCAGTAGTCAGAAGACTTCCCATTTGGTAGCCACAGGCTTCTGGGTAAATTTTTCTAGAGAGGGGACATGGGAGGAGACTAGTTTTCCTGCGTCTTAGAGTCCCTGCGACACTGGATAACAGGCTTTGTGAACTCTGAGGCAGTAACTCAGGGCCATTGTTAAGAAGAGGACATACCTGGGAAATGGCTCTGTCCCCCAGAGACATTTGGATCCATTATAGCTGGATGGGGAGCTGGGGAGGCTGCCTCACGAGCCCCCTCTCTGCCCTTTTTCTGCTCATACCCTTGTCCTACCTGGTCTGCTCCCTGCTCTTGGCCGTGCTCTTCACAGGACTGCCACTTCTTGCCTCCATGTGTCTACTTCAGTCATGCTGAAATCCTTCCAGTTTCCTAAATGGCTTTGTTATTTATTGCTTTATTTTGAGACAAGATCTTGCTATGTCACCCAGGTTGGAGTGCAGTGGCATGATCTCACTGCAATCTCCATCTCCTGGGCTCAAACGATCTTCCTACCTCAGCCTCCTGAGTAGTTGGAATTACAGGCACATGCCACCATGCCTGGCTAATTTTTTTGTACATATGTGGTTTTGTCATGTCACCCAGGCTGGTCTCTAACTCCTGAACTCAAGCGATCTGCCCTCCTTGGCCTTGCAAAATGCTGGGATTATAGGCATGAGCTACTGTGCCTGACCATCTTCTTTATTTATGAAAGGCAGAGCTGCTTCTTCTGCCTTTAGTATTCTTTTTGGCCTCTATCTTCTATTTGTTCTCAAGACCCACCTCTGGGCAGTCTCCCTTCATCCCCATCCCTTCCACGAGGTGCCCCTGCCATGTGCATGGTCTCAGTACTATGGCCTTGTGGCCCTCATCAGTTAGTGTATACTTGCTAGGACCTCTCATTCTCCTGGAAGTCTGTTGAGAGTAGAGGTCGCATACATTTCCGTAATGTTCTGTGTCCCTAACACACAGCATGGTGTCTGATGCATGGAAAGTGCTTAGTAAGTGTTGGTGGAGTAAATTAATAAGAATCTCCATCCTCCCTACATTCCTCCATCTGAAAGTGAGCTGCGACGGCTTCCACCAAATAGTTAAGTTGTGCTGAAAAAGCACACACTTGGCTGGGTGTGGTGGCTCATGCCTGTAATCCCAGCACTTTGGGAGACGGAGGCAGGTGGATCACCTGAGATCAGGAGTTCAAGATCAGCCTGACCAACATGATGAAACCATGTCTCTACTAAAAATACAAAAA
>CAUYLG010067261.1:0-46657 GCA_963573385.1 Cacajao melanocephalus
CAGCAAACTGACACAAGAACACAAAATCAAACACCGCATGTTCTCACTCATAGGCAGGTGATGAACAATAAGAACACATGGACATAGGGAGGGGAGCACTACACACAGGGGTCTGTTGTGGGGGAAATAGGGGAGGGACAGTGGGAGGTGGGGAGGTGGGGAGAGATAGCATGGGAAGAAAAGCCTGATATAGGTGAAGGGGAGGAAAGCAGCAAATCACACTGCCACGTGTGTACCTATGCAACAATCTTGCATGTTCTTCACATGTACCCCAAAACCTAAAATACAATAAAAATTTAAAAAAAAAAAAAGATAATTAGAAGCCCAAAAAAAAATTAAGTTATTTAAAAGACATTTATTTACATTTTTCAGAGGAAATTTATTTAAGAAACAGGAAAACATGACAGCCTGGGCAGCAGCAAGACCTGTCTCTACTAAAACAGCGTGGTGCATGCCTGTAGCCCAGCTACTCAGATGGCGGAGATGAGAGGACCGCTTGAGCCTAGGAGATGGAAGCTGCAGTGAGCTCTGGTCACACCATCGCACCACTGCACACCAGCCTGGGTAACAGACTGAGACCCTGTCTCAAAAAGAAAAAAAAAAAAGGTAATACTTCATAGGCAAATTTGCATAATAAAATAGACAATGATAAATTTTTATTTAACAAACACGGGTATACTAACAGCAGTCACATAGGTGTAACAGTTAAGAGCAGACGAACCATAGTCATAAGTAGGTCAAAAAGCAAAATGTGGCCGGGCGTGGTGGCCCATACCTGTAATCTCAGCACTTTGGGAGGCAGAGGTGGGCACCAATATAGTGAAACCCTGTCTCTACTAAAAATACAAAACATTAGCCGGATGTGGTGGTGTGTGCCTGTAATCCCAGCTACTCAGGAGGCTGAGACCGAAGAATCGTGTGAACCCAGGAGCCAGAGGTTGCAGTGAGCTGAGATCATCCCATTGCATTCCAGCAAGGGTGACAGTGCAAGACTCCATCTCAAAAACAAAAACAAAAAAAGGTAAAATGTATAAATGCATTTCACTATGGTTGGTTATTGTACCCAGCATTTTAATTGCAGTCATATGAAATACAGTGGCAGACAACTCTGAGTTGACGAGATCGATCAAAAACTACAATGAACTGGGTGCAGTAGCTCGCATCTGTAATCCCAGCACTTTGGGAGGCTGAGGTAGCTAAATTACTTGAGCCCAGGAGTTAGAGACCTCATCTTTACAAAAGATGGAAAAATTAGCTGGTCGTGGTGATGCCTGCCCGTAGTCCCAGCTACTGGGGAGGCTGACACAGGAGGATTGCTTGAGTCCAGGAGGTGGAGGCTACAGTGAGCCGTGATTGTGCCACTGAACTCCAGACTGCCTGACAAAGTGAGACCCTGTTTCAAACATACACACACAATGGGTCACCACTGCATACGAAGTTGCCCCAAAAGCTGAGATCTTGAGAGAGCTTACCTTTCATAAATATAGATGTACAAAAAAAACCTCTTCCTTTATCGAAGAAGTTTCAACATTTTTACACTGAGAAAAAGGGAAGCGACAGCTTCAAGACCCGGCGAGTCTCTGGCTTAAGTCCTGGAGTCCAAAGGCCTGTGAGCTTGAAGTTCTAATGTCTAAGGCAGCAGAAAAGTCTGTCACAGCTCTCAGAGACATCCCCACCTAGTCCACTCACACTCACACACAAACGTCCTTGGGAAACACCCTCCCAGACACACCCAAAATAATGCTTTATCAGGTTTCTAGGTATTCCTTAATCCAGTCAAGGTGATACCTAAATTAAGTCCACAAGTCTGCCAATTGTCAGCCTCGCACCCATGGCGCATCTCCTTAAACCATACTTAATTTCCAAATAAAGACAGTAACGAAGTGATAGTTCCACCTAACATAATGCAACTATCCTGTGATTGTGATTTTCAGGATTTTAGATGTTAGGGATTTTAGACTTCAGGCATTTTGATCTTTAGGGGCTACATTTGGCATTATGGCATTTTGAATTGTATCTCTCAGGATTATAGTCCAAACCCATTTCCACCTCACCCCTCAAATGAACTTGGTCCTATTTTGCTAGAGCAGCCTTTCGAAGACATGGGTAAGAGGCACTAGTCACATAATTCATCTGGACTTATAAAAACACACACCTGTAATCCCAGCACTTTGGGAAGCCGAGGCAGGTGGATCACCTGAGGTCAGGAGTTTGAGACCAATCTGGCCAACATGGTGAAACCCCATCTCTACTAAAAATACAAAAAATTTAGCTGGGTGTGGTGGCACATGCCTGTAATACCAGCTACTCCCAGGCTGAGGCACGAGAATTGCTTGAACCAGGGAGTTGGAGGTTGCAGTGAGCTGAGATCACACCACTGCACTCCAGCCTGGCAACAGAGCGAGACCCCATTTCAAAAAAAAAATCTGTTGGTTCTAGCTTTACCATATTTCTTTCTAGATCTGTATGAACTATACCCTATTTCTCCAGAGAACTTTCTCCTACAACCTACACCTCTGTGCTCTGTCTCCCTTTGCTATTTCTTTTTATTATTATTATTATTATTATTTTTAAATTTGAGATGGGGTCTCACTTTGTTGCCGAGACTGGGGTACAATGGTGGGATCACAGCTCACTGCAGCCTCGACCTCTCAGGCTCAAGTAATCCTCCCAACTCAGCCTCCTGAAGTAGCTGGGACTACAGGCACACGCCACCACGCCTGGCTAATTTTTTTGTATTTTCTGTAGTGATGGGTTTTGGCCATGTTGGCCAGGCTGGTCTTGAACTCCCGAGTTCAAGCGATCCAGCAGCCTTCCAAAGCACTGGAATTACAGGCGTGAGCCACCACCCCCAGCCTACCTTTGATGTTTCTCTTTCACCACCTACAACGTCCCAAACTAATGTAAAAGCAACAAGCTTTGACCCCACACAACTCTCTCTTGCTCAACCTCTGAAGAATACCCTTGCCCAACATTTCTGTTCGTATGAGGTGTCAATTCCTCTGGATAAGTAAGCATTTTTTACCTTAGTTGATAATCTAAACTTTCTATTTGGGAGGAATTTAAGTGCTGTATTTCCTGTTACTAAGTTAGCAGAACTACTCTGGACCTGGATTTTTTCAAACACGAATGTTTATCGAGTGCCTGGTACATCCAGGGTTCCATGCTGTGTGCACAGGACATGTTCAATAAATATTTGCTGTTTTGATTTGGTTTCCCTGAAGCCAAAACTGAACTTTCTAACAGGAGGATCCGGGCAAATTCCAATGAGATGCCTTGAGAGCCTCAGCTAAATGCTGCCAAGTGATAATGTAGGATTTATTTTGGTAAGTTGAATTTCACCTTAATTAAAATTTCATGTTCAGCTAGTGAACTGGGAACCCAAGGGAGTTGGAGACTGCTTTTTGTGCTAGATGTTTTGTCAAATTTCCATGGAAGGGTTAAGCTTGGAGTTATTCAGTAACCACAGCAGGAGCTGGTTCCTATCTGTTCCCTGCCAAGGTCTTACTCTTGAGTCCAAAGAAAAGAACAGAACAGCCCAGGTTATGAAGCAATGGACATGGACCTGCTGAATTACCTGCTCATAGAGTTACTACTGAGACTGTAAGCAGGGTTAGGGAAAGAGGAATTTTATCACTGATCTTGAAGGAAGGACTGAAAAAAGAGAGAGTAATCAAATGCTGCATTCTCTCCTCTTCATGGTTCCTCGAACCTACTCCTAACACAGCAAAGCACAAGCCTTCCAATCTTGTTTTTGCTCAGAATTGAGAAAAACAGTGCCACACAGAAGCAGGGAGTCCTTTGCAAAAGCTAATTTTTATGTGATAAAAGTTCTTAAGATGTCTATCTCTTTCTAATATTTCCAGTTCTAAAAATATTAGAAATTTCCATGAAAACATTAATTTTAAAAAATATAAATTATTTTTCTCTCTTCTTTAGAGACAGGGCCTTGCTCTGTTGCCCAGGCTGGAGTGCACTAGTGTGACTGTAGTTCACTGCAGCCTCGAAATCCTGGACTTAAGGAGTAGCTACGGCTGCGGGCGCACACCACCACACCCAGCTAATTTTTTAATTGTTTGTAAAGATAGGATCAGGCTAGTCTTGAACTCCTGGCCTCAAGCAATCCTCTAGCCTCAGCCCCCCTGCCCCCCCTCCCCGCCCAATCATTACTGGCATGAGCCACCATGCCCAACCTAAGATATATTTAATATATTTAAATATACACAGTACTAAAATACTTTTCAGAATACCTATGTGTGTATAAACACACACGCTCACAAATTAGTTCACCGAGCACACAAGCTCTTTTCTTTCCCAGTCAAAACGGTCTAAGATGAACCAAGAGGAAACGGATCTGGGATCATTCAAATCTTGATAGTATAATTAAAAGCCAAGGGGAGCTGTGTGCAGTGAGTCCCAGAGACCAACGAGAACTCTTGGGAGAGCTGCCAGAGCAGGGTAGTGGAGGGGGCGGAGCAGCCCAGGACCCAGCAGATGATTGCTGCACCCACTCTCCTGGGACTGTTTCCTGAATGCATCTTCCTTTAAACCACTGATGGCAATGTGGGATAGGACAGAGTGAGGCACATTGCTTCTCGGTCGGGAAACTGATGATAGTTCCATTTCTTTCATTCCAGGGCATGGGACCTCAGTTTTTCAAATGTGCTGGGTCCAAGAGGTGAGCGGCAGGGAATACCTGGGCTGATGACTTCCAGGGCTTAGGATCAGCCTCATCTTCATCATGTGGCTTATGGACTGACCCATGAAAAAAGAGCGAGCTAGTGTGTTGAATGCCCAGGCTGAGCTGTGGCTATGCTTATTTGGAATGTGCATCAGATAAAATATGGATAGACAGGTCGAGTGTGGTGCATGTGGTGTGGTGTCTGATGCCTTTAATCCCAGCACTTTAGGAGGCTCAGGAAGGAAGAACGCTTGAGACCAGGAGTTTGAGACCAGCCTGGTCAACGTTGTGATAGCAATTCTATAAAAAACAAATTAGCTATGTGTGGTGCAGCATGTTGTAGTCCCAGCTGGGGAGGCGGTATATATATTTTATGTAGATAGATAGATAGATGATTGATAGATAGATAGATACAAAGAAAAAGGTGGTAGTCCCTGGGTTCATTTCTGGGCACTGGATTTGCAGGGAATTAAGCATTATGACAGACACTATCCCGAGGAGAGCCAGATGGAAAACAATTGGACACTGTGGGTTGTAATATGGGAAGTCCTGGACATTTCTTTCATGTCTATAGTGTTGGGACACAAGAGCTTTGAGAGAGACAGAGGGAGGTTTCAATCTCAGCTCTGCTAGTTTGCGATTTGGGGCAAATACTTAACTCTTGTGAATAGCAGTGTTCTCATCTGTAAACTGGGCATAATTAGAATCTTTCTGGTAGAGCTGATAAGAGAATTATATAAGCTAATGCCTATGAAGCATTTAGTATAGACCCTGGTATATTAATTAGTGTTTTTAAATACATCTATTAAGATGGCACCTATGGCTCATGCCTGTAATCCTAGCACTTTGGAGGGCTGAGGTAGGTAGATCACGAGGTCAGGAGATCAAGATTATCCTGACACGGTGAAACCCTGTCACATTCGCCTGTAGTCCCAGCTACTCGGGAGGTTGAGGCAGAGGATTGCTTGAACCCAGGAGGTGGAGGTTGCAGTGAGCTGAGATCGCGACACTGCACTCCAGCCTGGCGACAGAGTGAGAGTCTGTTTAAAAAAAAAAAAGTCACCTATATGATCATAAATCATATTCAAATATTTAAAGAGTCTGACCTAAGCTAATGTCTAGCACTGAAGTAATGGTTATGGACTATTGAATATTATACAGAAGAGGAGCCTTTCAGTCGTCTTTAATCCAGGGCGACAGATGAGCCTCTGGGCATTCTGAGGCCCTTTGGGACGGTTCTTGGTAACTGTTCACACTGCTGACAGAGGGCCTCAAAGGATCCAGGGTCAGAATCAGCCAAGAACTCAGATACAGCTTCAGCCCAGCAGAGATGTCCTCTCTCATAACTAAAGCGCTAAGATTCTTATGACTGCAACAACAACTTCAAGGAGTCCCTGATCCCACAGCAGGAGGCACAGGCGCCCTGGGAACTGGGCGGCCCCAATCCTTGTGATAGTACTTCTGGCTATTTCAGAAGAGGAAAACGTCAACAAACTTGCCCTTTATCTCCATTAGTTTGAATTCACCCAATCTCCCCAATAACTAGTAAAACTAACAATACACATAAATATGATTTCGTTTGTTTTTATTTCAGCAGCTGTATGTGGGTTTTTTACCTGCCCCACCCTTAGTCTCCTGACCCCTCCCCCGCCCCACAGAGTTTTGCTAAATATCTCCCAGCTGCTCACACCCCTTAGAAACACGCTTGGCATACACCCCAAGGGCCCTGCTCTTCTGTTCCCGTCCCACCACCTCAGGGCTGCTGGGGAATGGGTCCCTCTGGGGGCCACAGGTGTAACCATTGTGTTCCTTGGCGCCTCAGATGCCTGAAGGTAGCAGCTTGTCCCCTTTCGCCTCCTCTAATTAGATATTTCTCGATATTTCTTTCTTTCTCTCTCTCTCTCTCTCTCTCTCTCTCTCCATAAAGAAAACTATGAGAGGAAATTACAGGTAGAGGGCTAGAAGTTTTTAGACATTAACTATTTCTTCTGATCTGGTTAACCAGAAAGAAAAAATCCTGCAGCCAAATTTCTGCTCGGTCAGGTATTCCTAACCAAGTCTGAGGGGATGAACACGCTCTCTTTTTCCTTTCCTATGAAGGTGAGGACAGGGAGGGAGTGTGGGCAGAGAGGCGGCCCGCGCTTTCCCAGGCTCTGACTGAACTTTAAAACTTCTCTACTAATTAAACAACACCCGGGCTCTACACTTTGCTTAACCCTGGGAACTGGTCATCAGCCTTTGACCTCAGTTCTCTCCTCCTGACCAGCTCCTTGCTTCACCCTGGCCTCTGGAACCTCTGTGAGATTTAGAGGCAAGAACCAGTTTTCCGACGGATCGCCTCAGACCACAGCATCTCCACTCGCCCAGCCCCGCGGAAGATTCGCGACCATGGATTCCAACGCGATAGGAACTGGAGGCTCTGGAAAAAGGTAAGAGGGGTGCGCTTTCCCCGGGCCCGCCCTAGCTGGGTGTTCTGACCGCCGAAGGACTCACAGGAATGACCTCCAACACCTTTGAGACGACCGGGCCCGCTCCCTGGTAGTGACAGTCAAAGACCCGCTTGGAAGACGTCATTTCAAGCGCCCTCCCTCTCGCCCTCTCACCCCGCTCTTGGGGTAAGGCCTTTCCTAAGCCACACCTTGGGTCCCTAGCCTAAGAAACGAGGGGGGTGTCGTCCCTCGTGTAAAGAGGCTGTGCAGGGCGCCGGCACTCACGGGAGTCCAGGGCGCGCGCCACGGGGAGTCCGCAGGGCCTGCCATGCATCCGGGGAGGGAGCAGACGCTACCCGCGAGGACCTCCTCACTCCCTTTCTGCTCCTTCTTCCACTCCTATCCCCCCACCCCACCCCCACCCCCACCCAAGATCCCGGTGACCTTTGACTGAAGGGCCGAAACCCTGCTTCCTCTTCTCACGGTGAGAGCGGTCCCTCCCTCAGCGCCACACACACTTCCTTCTTCATCCGAGTGGTCACAGGAGGCTGGAAACGGGGCGGCGGCGCAGCCGACTTGGTTTGAGCTTGTGCTTCACAGCCCTCCGCGGGCCCCTCAGCCTCGAATTGCACTTCCAAATGTAGCCGGACGGAGTGGGGAACCGAAGGCAGTGGAGATGGGAAGATGAATGGCGGTCCTCCCTCTCCCTCTGCTGCTTCAGCCTGCCTTACGCATCTCCCTTGGCGCCTCCGCTTCTCTCCCACTTTACCCCTCTGTTCCTGAAGGGGCTGTAGGACTGGCCTCAGAGCAGGCGAGAAGGCAAGTCCCCCTCATCTGCCCCAGCTTCCCGACAGCCCCACGCTTGCCCAGCAGACCACGTCCGTGAATCTCCCAGGAGAAGATGGGAAGACCCAGCACCCACAGACAGACTCCCTTCTCCACACCCAGGGACCCTCAACCAGCGGGAGGCGGCCCCTGGCCCACTGTGTCTTATCTACAAAAAATACTACAAGAGACTTTTTCTCTTGGTTTGCCTCATCGAGTGTCCCAACTACCTCACTTTTTAAAAAATGTGATATTAGCTTCGTTTACCTTTATTGAATCCATGTTGGAGATATTAAAAATTCCAGGCAATAAAAATGGATGAGAGCCTGAACTAAAGCAGTGGCAATAACTCGTGAAAGAGCAAAGAAACAGAACTGACTCTGGGGTCTGACTCAATGAGGAGGGAGAGAGGGAGGAATCCAGGGTGACTCTCAGGTTTCTGGACTGGATTCACTAAGCCCATTCACTGAGCTGGAGGGCACATGGAGCAGGTGGGTGGGGGAGAATTAATTGCCAATTCAGTTTGTTCCTATTTCCCTAAAGAACTTGTAGGAGTTTCTAGTGGAATTGTCTAGCAGTCAGTCAGTCTGGAGCTCAGTGGAAGGGTAAGGGTGGAGCTGGAAATTCGGGAATCTTCAACACACAGATGTTGCCTTTGTTTTTGTTGTTGTTGTGAGACTGAGTCTCGCTCTTGTCACCCAGGTTGGAGTGCAGTGGCGCAATCTTGGCTCACTGCAACCTCCGCCTCCCAGGTGCAAGCAATTCTGCCTCAGCCTCCCGAGTAGGTGGGAACACAGGTGTGCACCACCACACCCAGCTAATTTTTGTATTTTTAGTAGAGATGGGGTTTCACCAGGTTGTCTGGCTGATCTTGAACACCTGACCTCAAGTGATCTGCCCACCTCAACTTCCCAAAGTGCTGGGATTATAGGCGTGAGCCACCGCACCCAGCCAGGTGTTGCCTTTGCTCCATCCATTTCCTCTTACCTCTATTGTGTTGCTGAAATCTCTCTGCTGCATCCATCAGAGACCTTCCCCAGTTTCTGTAGACGGCTCCCCCTACTGCCCTGACTCTTCACTGGGCACTGAAGTTCCCGGCCGGTTTTTTAGGCATGCACGTTCCATGTCACGAACAGGAAGCTTCGCATTCTTTCTTCTTCCGGCATGGGGCCTTGAGCACATAATACTTCAAATAACCATCAGTTAATTCTAATTCACATGACCACATCCAGGCAACTGAACTACCCCCTGGCAAGAAGTCTAGGACTGAACCTGTCCTGGGCCTTGTACTCGGTTCAAAGGCTTTAGCCCTTCTCTTGGCCACACCAGGTGGGCTGGAATCCTCTGCTTTCCTGGGTGGTGGGCAGTGGGGTTGCAGCCTAGCTTAACTCAGCATTTTGTCCCCTTGCAGGAAGGTACATCTTCTGTCCTTGCTGCTTATTGGCCTCTGGGGCTGCGTGACCTGTCAGGAGAGCCCTAAAGACATCTGCATAGCCAAGCCCCGGGACATTCCCATGAATCCCATGTGCATTTACCGCTCCCCAGAGAAGAAGGCAACTGAGGATGAGGGCTCAGAACAGAAGATCCCCGAGGCCACCAACCCGCGCGTCTGGGAACTGTCCAAGGCCAATTCCCGCTTTGCTACCACCTTCTATCAGCACCTGGCAGATTCCAAGAATGACAATGACAACATTTTCCTGTCACCCCTGAGTATCTCCACGGCTTTTGCTATGACCAAGCTGGGTGCCTGTAACGACACCCTCAAGCAACTGATGGAGGTACGACCCACAGGACTTCTGCCCAGCCACCTTGCTAGGAGCACCTTTGGGGCTTCCCTAGGTCCAATGACTCCTACACCAACTCTGCAGGCCACTAGGGGCGCTCATTATGCGTTACGATTCCCTTTGAATCACTACTTCATGTGTTATAATTCCCTTCGAAAATAATTTTTTTTAATTAGGCAAGGAATTACCACTTGGATATCTGCCTGGTAAATCCAGGTGTCCTCTTTTGAGCTACCTTAAAATGGGGGACGTCTTGTGTCTCTTTTAACTTCTCTTTTTAGTAATTCTTTCATCTGTATGTTTACTCACTAATTTGATCATTTATCTATTTATTTATTCAGCACTTCTTCTGTGCCAGGCCTGTGTTAGGAGGTGGAGATTCCCAGCCCCTCCCCTGGCAGGAGAAGAGGAGCTTTGCCATCTGGTGACGTCAGACATATGAGCTCTTGTGGAAAAAGATTCTAGGATAATTTTTTTTTTTTGAGATACAGTCTTGCTCTGTCGCCCAGGCTGGAGTGCAGTGGCGCAATCTTAGTTCACTGCAACCTCCACCTCCTGGGTTCAAGCAATTCTCCCACCTCAGCCTCCTGAGTAGCTGGAATTACAGGCACGCACAACCACACCCAGCTAATTTTTGTATTTTTAGTAGAGACAGGGTTTCACCATGTTGGCCAGGCTGGTCTCAAACTCTTGACCTCAAGGGGTCTGCCTGCCTCGGTCTCCCAAAGTGCTGGGATTACAGGCGTGAGCCACTGCACCCGGCCGAGGATGTATATTGAGACCAGAGGCCCAGGAAAGCCAGGAAAAGCCTCAAGGACGTGAGAACGTTTTCTGGCTCTAGAAAGCAAGGATCATTTCAGATCAGTGACTTAGTTCCCACCCCGCCCCCCGCCCCCCACCGCCTTTTGTGAAAGGGAAGTAAGAAGAAATAAGAAATGTCATAAAGTGATTGATCACTATTGGCCTCTGGGGCTATGATAAGTCATGGATGGAAACACTAGATCTTTAATCTGTGCTTGGCTTGGCTACTTGACAGTCTTTCTTCAGGTCGAATCACACTTTGGAAGCAGAGATCGTCGATAGGGAGGCACGAGGCCTTTCAAGATGATATACGGTGCTTATTTGAACCTTGGACACTAAAGTCTGTGGGTCTTAGGAGGGTTCCTTCTATTCTAGTGGTCACTTTCCATGGAACTTCATCACCTTTGCTCAGGCTTCTGGGGTGAGTTAACCCAACTCTTCACTCCCCGAAAGAAACTGCTGCCTTCTCGGGGCCCTCAGTCATTTCCGTGTACATTGGTACTGGTCTCAAAGCACTTCCATATCCCTCATGTCTCTGTCCCCAAGTAAGATCTTAAATGTAACCCTTCCTGTAAGAAGAACAGAACACTGTTTCCAAACCAAGCATGTTCCTTGAGTCCTCCCCTTTACACAAATGCCATGTGTTGGGAAAGCAGGGTGAGACTGAATCTCCCTGGAGAAAAGAGAAACTCAGCACCAACCTTTTGATCAAAAGCAAAATCCGCCCCCCTACTGCCCAAAAAGTACCTACTAGAGCAAAATCAGGAAAACCAAAGGCAGAGAACAGATAAAACCCAAAAGACTTTCTGTAGCCTGAGCAGAGAGCATGGAAAGGGCGGGAGGGGATCAGCCTCACCCATTTTGCCTTGGGGATGGCGAAGGTGGGCGTTGGGGATTCTAGCTGCAATGGCTATGACAGGCATGGGTGACTTCTAAGTCCTTTTCAACGCTGAGAGTTTTTGATTCTGGGCCTGTTTAACCCCTTGCTGATAGATTCACTCTTCCTTTTTCACCCGTACCACCAGTATCCCAGAGCCTCTATGAGCAGCTGGCCCCAGTAGATGCCCAAAAGTGTTTCTTACAAGAAGGGACACTGTTCTGATTCTCTTCTCTGTCCAGAATCACCAAGAGGATTTCTCCCATTCTAGCAAGAAAACAGCTGTGTGTTGATCTAGAGCCCTTTAGAGACTTTAGGTGGCAACCCAGTCTCTCTGTTTCCCTTTATCCTTCCTACCGTTCTTTCTTCTTTTATCCCTTTATTCATCAGAACACACGAGTTGAGCATTTATGCTGTGCCAGGCACTGTGCTTGAAGAAGTTCACAACCGAGGAGGCTGAGACAGCAGCCTGTGCTCACCACCCATGTTAGCTAGGCTGCCCAGCAAACCCACACCTTTTTCTTTTGAATTCTATAGGTATTTAAGTTTGACACCATATCTGAGAAAACATCTGATCAGATCCACTTCTTCTTTGCCAAACTGAACTGCCGACTGTATCGAAAAGCTAACAAGTCCTCCAAGTTAGTATCAGCCAATCGCCTTTTTGGAGACAAATCCCTTACCTTCAATGAGACCTACCAAGACATCAGTGAGTTGGTATATGGAGCCAAACTCCAGCCTCTGGACTTCAAGGTGAGTTGCAGATGTTACCCCTGACCTCTGAGTTGTTCCTCTCCACTCAGAGATTGAGGAGGTAGAGAAACAGCATCCAAATTCACACTGCCTTGCTGCCGAAGACTGCTGGCGGGCTGACTACATGTCAGAACCCCTGGAATAGTTATTCTGACTTGAAACCTGAGAAATCAATGGTATCCATGCTTAGATTTTAGTGACTGCCCAGAAAATGTGAATAAATAATCGATTCTTCATTCCATCCACCAACTTCAAATACATACCAAAGAGTGTTTTGAAGATGCCAGTCCTACAAGATATCTTATTTAATTTGAACACTTATCATGGTCAAATAAAGTTGGTACATGGTGAATATTATATATTCTCCTCTTGAAGATTCATGAAGCACATGGGCCTATGAAGGCCTGAGAAACTCTACAACCAAAAATCTGTTGGCTGTATTAAATCAGCATTCCTCAAACTTATTTGACCACATGGGCATCTCTCTCCTCCATATAACCTGCCAACCCCATATAACCTGCCATCATTCATTGCTTCCCCTGGAACATGCCTTGGAAACTCTACTTTTGTGAGTTCAGGGTTTCCAAAGTCAGAGAAAACAATATTTTATCTTATTTTTCCCAGACTATTTTCTCCTTCCTGCTTTTCATTTCCTTTATTTTTTCCTATTTCTTTTTGTTCTTTTTATTCTGATAATATTTATTAGCTACAGGAAAGATTCATGGCACTATATTAGGTATGTGAAGTTTCCCCAATGTGGGTTAGAGCAATGGCTTCTTAGTCGAGTGGTGGGAAAAGGCAGAGGGATGGTGAGAGAAATAAAATACTGCCCGGGAAAATGGAAAAGCCAATTGAATAGCACAGGTGAGCAGGTTTCTTTCCTGTTTTCCTCAGGAAAATGCAGAGAAATCCAGAGTGGCCATCAACAAATGGGTGTCCAATAAGACCGAAGGCCGAATCGTCGACGTCATTCCCCCGGAAGCCATCAATGAGCTCACTGTTCTGGTGCTGGTTAACACCATTTACTTCAAGGTACTCAGAATGGCCCTGGAGAGACCCCAGGGACTTCCTCTTGCTCTTCAGCTTACTCTCTTTCTTTCGTCTTTTTCTTTAATGGTGAGACTGAAGCCCTGAGAGGGCAAATGAACTGTCTAACGCTACACAGATCAGCAGGGCAGGTCAATCTAAATGGGGAAAAAAAGCCTAAGGGCTGAGTGAAAAGATTCTGACAGTAGAAGACAGAGCTGAATCAGCTTCTCCAAAGGTCCTGCCTCTGCCTCCTTGTCCCTACCCTTATTTCTTCCTTGCCTCCATTTATTTTCATTTTTATTTTTTAATACAGAATCCCACTCTGTTGCCCAGGCTGGAGTGCAGTGGCACAGTCACAGCTCACTGTAACCTTGAGCTCCCAGGTTCCAAGAGTCCTCCCACCTCAGCCTCCCAAGTAGCTGGGACTACAGGTGCACGCCACCATACCAGGCTAATTTTTAAATTTTTTGTATGTTTCCCAGGCTGGTCTTGAACTCGTGAGCTCAAGCAGTCCTCCTGCCTTGGCCTCCCAAAGTGCTGGGATTACAGGCATGAACCATCACATGTGGCCAGCTTACCCTCTTTCACACTACTGGGCATGCGTCGGTAGATCCTTTCTGAGAAATGGTCCATGCATGGTCTGGGAAGACAAATACATTTGCTGAGAGCCCAGAACCTTTTGAACCATGGCTGCTGGGCTACCGTACAGGGAGGTGTGCAAGTGTCCCCAGGCTGATGGCAGAATGGGCACACAAACCCATCACACCCCACTGCAAGGTGTGCACAGTGACAGACTCTCATATATATGTGATTCTGCTGTCTAGTTAACTCAATTTTGAAATCTGGAAGAAAATGACAGAGTCAATATGTTAACAGTCTTCAGTGCTGCAATTTTTCCCCATGATCTGAAGCAGCTTCTACAATGACTCAAAGTTCCCTTTGCCTAAATCTTATTTTTGAAAATTTATTTTTATATTCCTTTTTTTTAATTTTTGAGATGGGGTCTTGCACTGTCGCCCAGGCTAGAGTGCAATGGCGTGATCTCGGCTCCCTGCAACCTCTGCCTCCCGCGTTCATGGGGAGGTTGATTCTCCTCCCTCAGCCTCCGTAGTAGCTGAGATTACAGGTGCACACCACCACACCTGTCTAATTTTTTGTATTTTTAGTAAAGATGGGGTTTCACTATGTTGGCCAGACTGGCCTCGATCTCCTGACTGCATGATCTGCCCACCTCGGCCTCCCAAAGTGCTGGGATTACAGGCATGAGCCACTTCTCCTGGCTATTTTTATATTCTTTACCTTTTTTTTTTCTTTTTTTGAGACAGAGTCTCACTCTGTTGCCCAGGCTGGAGTGCAGTGGCACAATCTTGCTCACTGCAACCTCTGCCTTCCAGGTTCAAGCAATTCTCCTGCCTCAGCCTCCCAGGTAGCTGGGATTACAGGCGTACGCCGCCACATCTGGCTAATTTTTGTATTTTCAGTAGAGACAGGGTTTCACCATGTTGGTCAGGCTGATCTTGAACTCCTGACCTTGTGATCCACCCACCTCAGCCTCCCAAAAGTGTGCTGGGATTACAGGCGTCAGCCACCATGCCTGGCCTATATTCTTATCTTTTTAAAAATTACTTTCTTTCCTGTAAAATCCAGTTTTAGCCTAAATCTTCTGAGCTTCCAGGTGCCAGGCTCACCTCAGACTTAGTGGAGGTGCTATTACTTACCGATGCAGAAGGCCTTGTTTTCCTGAGAGTAGTGTTCTGAAGATTGTGTCAACCTGACTACATTTAAAAAGGAAAAGGAGGAGGGGAGTGGTAATAAGCAGACTGCTGATGCTCAGGAGACCACCAGCTTAAGGCAGGTGGAACTGTGGCATATTTTGCCCATCTTGGGATGTGCTCCAGGTACATCCTTCCCTCCCATGGGGCCTAGGGGATTAGCCAGTCCCTGCTGCTGGCAGTCACTCTGTCTCTGACGGTTTCTCTCTCTCCAAAGATAGAGCAGACTGTACTTCCACCATATGTATTTGCCCTTTACAGTTTGAAGAACAATTTGCCATTTATTAGTCCTCTTGATCCTCACAACATCACAAATAAAACCTGGGCCACTCAGATAGATTACTTAACTTTAAATCCTGACTTCCATTTCTGACTGTGTGAACTTGGGTGACTTACCTGAGACCTTTTTTTTTTTTTTTTTTTTTTTTGAGACAGAGTCTCGCTTTGTCGTGCAGGCTGGAGTGCAATGGTGCGATCTCAGCTCACTGCAACCTCCGCCTCCTGGGTTCAAGCGATTTTCCTGCCTCAGCCTCCTGAGTAGCTGGGATTACAGGTGTGTGCCACCATGGCCAGCTAATTTTTGTATTTTTAGTAGAGATGGGGTTTCACCATGTTGACCAGGATGGCCTCGATCTCTTGACCTCGTGATCTGTCCACCTTGGCCTCCCAAAGTGCTGGGATTACAGGTGTAATCCACTGTGCCCAGCCTACATAAGACCTTTCTATGCTCCAATTTCTGCATTTATAATATGGTAATAACGATACATCTACCACATAGGGGTACTGAGGTAGTTACTGCAAGTAAATAAGGTGTAAGTTAATGCATGCAAAACGCTTAGAACAGTGCCTGGCACCCAGTAAGCATTCTATAAATATCAGCTATCACTAGCTCCTAGCTTACAGATGAGAAACCACCACTCAGAAGAGTTAAATGGGCCAGGCAGGGTGACTCACACTTGTGATCCCAGAACTTTGGGAAGCTGAGGCAGGAGGATCGCTCAAGCACAGAAGTTCAAGACTACTCTGGGCAGCACAGGGAGATCCCGTCTTTACAAAAAATGAAAGTTAGCCGGGCATGGTGGTGCACTCCTGTAGTCCTAGCCACCTGGGAAGATGAGGTGAGAGGATAGCTTGAGCCTGGGAGGTTGAGGCTGCAATGAGCCATGAGCTTGCCACTGCATCACTCCAACATGGGACACAGAGTGAGACCTTGTCCCCACCAAAAAAGAAGAGTTAAATGGCTTGTCTCCAAATCAAAAAGCTAGAAAGTGATAAGAATGGCAATTTTCAAAAGTGTGTCTTCTGTCTCAGGGTCCCTCCCAGTTTGAAGAGGAAGTCAGTGAGGACGCATCCTCTGCTTCTTATCTATGTCTGTGTCTGGCAGAGCCTAGGACTTTTGAGGTTGGCCCTTAGAAAAGAGGTCTGGGGACTCACGCCTGTAATCCCAGCACTTTGGGAGGCCGAGGCAGATGGATCACTTGAAGTCAGGAGTTCGAGACCAGCCTGGCCAACATGGCAAAACCCCATCTCTACAAATACAAAAATTAGCTGGGCATGGTGGCAGGTGCCTGTAATCCCAGCAACTCGGGAGTTGAGGCAGGAGAATTGCTTGAACCTGGTAGGTGGAGGTTGCAGTGAGCTGAGATCGTGCCATTGCACTCCAGCCTGGGCAACAAGAGCAAAACTCGGTCTCAAAAAAAAAAGAAAAGAAAAAAGAGGTTGGTGGAAGGCAGACAGCACAAGGCAATTAGATTTAAACTCAGGAAGAGACTTCCAGAGAAGCTTGTACATTGTTCTTGGCTTTGGTTTTTATTTTTCTGATTATAGAAGCAAATACTCACGGCTGAAAATCTGGGGACATACAGAAAAGTACACAGAGAAAAACCTGCTCATAATTCCATCATTCTGACATAGTCATTATTAACCTTTTTGTGCACAATCCCTCCAGTCTTTTTTCCTAATAATTATACTTATATATTAATGTAATACTATAATATGAATGCCTTGTATCAATAAATATCCTCCTATAGATGTTCTTGTCGCTTTGTGATTCTCTGACCTGGTGTTCTCTTCCAGGGCCTGTGGAAGTCAAAGTTCAGCCCTGAGAACACAAGGAAGGAACTGTTCTACAAGGCTGATGAAGAGTCGTGCTCAGTGTCTATGATGTACCAGGAAGGCAAGTTCCGTTATCGGCGCGTGGCTGAAGGCACCCAGGTGCTTGAGTTGCCCTTCAAGGGTGATGACATCACCATGGTACTCATCCTACCCAAGCCTGAGAAGAGCCTGGCCAAGGTGGAGCAGGAACTCACCCCAGAGGTGCTGCAGGAGTGGCTGGATGAGTTGGAGGAGACGATGCTTGTGGTCCACATGCCCCGCTTCCGCATTGAGGACGGCTTCAGTTTGAAGGAGCAGCTGCAAGACATGGGCCTTGTCGATCTGTTCAGCCCTGAAAAGTCCAAACTCCCAGGTTTGTCTAGGAAAGAGTTTCCTCCTCTCTGTACTCGCAGGGTAGTCTGACCAAAAGTGGAGGGGTTGGAGAAAGCACAGAAAGGAGCAACCAGTCAGGACGCCGGGATTCTGATCCCAGTTTCTACTGCTAACTTGTGGAAATCTCCTTTCATTTTGAAGCCTCAGTTTCCTCTTCCATAAAACGGAAGTTTGTTCTTGGATCTCCGTGGGCCCAGCCAGCACTGGTACCCTGTGGGTCTGTATCAGCTGGAGGAGACAGGACCAGGTGGCGAGGAATTTGAAAGGGCATTGGAATTCAAAGAGACAGATAGTAAGAGCTGGGGAAATTTGGTTCCCATTAAACAGGCCTCACTCTTGCCCAGGCTGGATCTCAGTTCACTGCAGCCTTCACCCTCTGGGTTCAAGTGACTGGAATCCCGAGTAACTGGGATTACAGGCACCTCCCACAGCACCTGGCTAATTTTTGTATTTTGTTTTTATTTTTGAGAAGAAGTCTTGCTCAGTCGCCCAAGCTGGAGTGCAGTGGCAAGATCTCGGCTCGCTGCAACCTCTGCCTCCTGGGTTCAAGCTATTCTTATGTCTCAGCTTCCTGAGTAGCTGGGATTACAGACGCCCACCACCACGCCTGGCTAATTTTTGTATTTTTAGTAGAGATGGGGTTTTCTCATGTTGGTAAGGTTGGCCTCAAACTCCTGACCTCAGGTGATCCACCTGCCTCAGCCTCCCAAAATGCTGGGATTACAGGCATGAGCCACCGTGCTCGGCCTCTTTAAAAGATATTTTAATGCGGATCACCAGGTCAAGAGTTAGAGACCAGCCTGGCCAACATGGTGAAACCCCGTCTCTACTAAGAACACAAAAATTAGCCAGGCGAGATGGCACATGCCTGTAATCCCAGCTACTCAGGAGGCTGAGGCAGGAGAATCGCTTTAACCCGGGAGCCAGAGGTTGCAGTGAGCCAAGAGTGCACCACTGCATTTCAGCCTGGACGACAGAGCAAGACTCTGTCTCTGAAAAAAAAAAAAGGTATTTTAACACTTATTTAGCGATAGGGTCTCACTCTGTCAATCAGACTGGAGTGCAGTGGTGTGATCATAGTACACTACAGCGTCAACCTCCTGGATTGAGGCAATCCTCCTAGCTCTACCTCCCAAGAGGCTAGGACTACAGGCATGCCCCACCGTACCTGGCTAAATTTTTTATTTTTTGCAGAGACAGTTTCACTATGTTGCTCAGGCTGGTCTCGAACTTGTGGGCTCAAATGATCCTCCCACCTCGGCCTCCCTAAGTGCTGGGATTACAGGTGTGAGCCACCGTGGCCTGCCAACTTCTTTAAAAGATATATATATATATTTTTTTAGGCAGAGCACGGTGGCTCACACCTGTAATCCCAGCACTTTGGGAGGCCGAGGCGGGTGGATCATGAGGTCAGGAGTTCGAGACCAGCCTGGCCAGCATAGTGAAACCCAGATACAAAAAATTAGCAGGGCCTGGTGGCATGCACATGCAATCCCAGCTACTTGGGAGGCTGAGACAGGAGAATTGCTTGAACCTAGGAGGCAGAGGTTGCAGTGAGCCGAGATCACGCCATTGCACTCCAGCCTGGGTGACTGGGCAAAACTCTGTCTCAGTGAGATTTTTGAGACGGAATATATAAATAAATAAATAAATAAATAAATAATAAGTTTATGACATTAAGTAATTGGATTTATCTTTATTGGGCTGTCTTTTTTTTTTTAATGTGGTATATATACACCATGGAATTTTTTTTTTTTTTAATGTATTGGGCTGTCTTTAAGCTAGTTTTAAAAACTAAAAATGTTGCCAGACTGGAAAGAAAGATGTTCCTTCTAGATGGAGTGAGTTTTTTCTGTAAGAACAGAGTCTTGCCCTTTCCCTCTCCCACAAAGAGCTGAAGCCTGACACTGAATTATCAGGAGCCACAGTGAACAAGCCCAAACTACTTTATTATTATTATTATTATTTTTGAGACAGAGTTTTGCTCCTGTTATCCAGGCTATAGTGCAGTGGAGTGATCTTGGCTCACTGCAACCTCCGCCTCCCAGGTTCAAGTGATTCTCCTGCCTCAGTCTCCCAAGTAGCTGTGATTACAGACATGAGCCATCACACCTGGCTAATTTTTGTATTTTTATAAGTAGAGACAGGGTTTCACCATATTAATCAGACTGGTTTGGAACTCTTGACCTCAGGTGATCTGTCCACCTTGGCTTCCCAAAGTGCTGGGATTACAGGCATGAGCCACTGCACCTGGCCCCAAAGGATTTTATTTTAACACAGTTTCACTGTGAGGGTATGACTAGGTGACGATTTAGGATTTCTTCTTACATTTCAAAAAGCCCCAAAGGATCTCTTTTTTGTTTTTTTTGAGATGGAGTTTTGCTCTTGTTGCCCAGGCTGGAGTGCAATGGCGAGATCTTAGCTCTACTGCAACTTCCACCTCCCAGGTTCAAGTGATCATCCTGCCTCGGCCTCCCGAGTAGCTGGGATTACAGGCATGCACCACCACACCCGGCTAATTTTTGTATTTTTAGTAGAGATGGAGTTTCTCCATGTTGGTCAGGCTGGTCTGGAGCTCCTGATGTCAGGTGATCCGCCTGCCTCAGCCTTCTAAAGTGCTAGGATTGCAGGTGTAAGCCACCGCACCCAGCTGAGGATCTCTTAATTCAAATTGAATTCCCATCTGTTGGTTGACGGCAACTTTCTGCCATCTCACAAAGCCTTCTCTGGTCTTCCTTCTAGGTATTGTTGCAGAAAGCCGGGACGACCTCTATGTCTCAGATGCATTCCATAAGGCATTTCTTGAGGTGAGTACACCTCCCCCTCTCTCTCTTCCTATGCTGCTTTTCTGCCACTTTATTATTCAGGATTTCATGTGATTTATAACTCTGGAGTTCTTGCTCCACTAACTCTTAGGGTACGGAGAGGAGATGCATGAATAACAAGAGACACATGTGGAAAAGCCCTGTTTCCAGTGTTAATGCATGCAAAAGGCCTCCACAAGGCCTGCTATACTACAGCCCTCCTCAAAACCCTCATGGTGCAATTGTTCTGCCTTCCCTCCCACTACCACTTCTGTAGCAGGTCAAGTGGGAACACAAACATATAGGGAAGGTAGTACAGAAAATAAGCCAGCAAAGGCCATCAAGAAGGAAATTACAGGATGAGGAGAACCAGTAGAGTATGGGGTTGCAGAAACCTAGGGAGAAGTTTTAAGAAAGTCGAAAGCATCAGGCCGGGCGCAGTGGCTCATGCCTGTAATCCCAACACTTTGGGAGGCTGATGCAGGCAGATCACAAGGTCAGAAGATCGAGACCATCCTGGTTAACACAGTGAAACCCCGTCTCTACTAAAAATATAAAAGATTAGCTGGCCGTGGTGGCACACACTTGTAGTCCCAGTTACTTGGGAGGCTGAGGCAGGAGAATCGCTTGTACCTGGGAGACAGAGGTTGCAGTGAGCCGAGATCACACCACTATACTCCAGCCTCAGCAACAGAGCCAGACTCCATCTCAAAAAAAGGAAAGCATCTAGTTAGAAGACTGCAGGGGGCCGGGCATGGTGGTTCATGCCTGTAACTCCAGCACCTTGGGAGGCCAAGATGGAAGGATCACTTGAGCCCAGGAATTCACAACCACGCTGGGCAACATAGTGAGACCCTATCTCTACCAAAAAATTTTAAAACAATAATTAAAAAAAAGACTGGAGACTGCCCATGGTTTACCTTTCCCTAAGGACAGAATAGCGTAGGCACATACCTAATTGTAATGGATGAAGAGCAAATGGAAGGTAAGAAAAGGAAGCTGGTGTGTGTGCATCAGTGTCTTAAAATGTGCTCAGACAACTAGAGCACTAGACTATACTCAGGAAACGAAACGGTGGTCAAATAAACACATATCCTCTCGTGGGAGATGAACAGTACACACTGGCATGCTGAGGTCTGAGAAGTCCCACAGTAAAGGGAATGGTTGAATATCATTTAACCTAGTGTTCTCCCAAGAACCTGTGTTAGAGTAATAGCTGTGTACAGCCTGTGGAACTTCTGGTTCTCAAGCAAACACTAACCTATGGACCAACAGCAGTAGTCATCTGGGGAGCTTTGTCTTTGGAGATTCTGGGATGGGCCCTGAGAATCTGTGTATGTACTAAACTCCTCAGGGGATTCTTATGCACAGTGAGATTTGGGAACCACTGGTATAGACTGTTCTTTGTGGGAGTCAGGCTGTGAGGGAAATGAGATGGGCCAGTGGTAGAAAAGTTGCTAGAATTAAAGAGAAAGAAAGAAGGTCATAGTTACAGAGAAATGTTTTAGAGCATGGTGCTAGTAAATACAGATCCAGGGCTCAAGCTTAGTGGGAAATGCCTGGTTCAGAGGAAAGTGGAATTTTAATGGGAGTGAGGAAATGTGATAGCTTGAAAGAACACAAGGTTATAGTCTGAGGAAAGGATGCTATTACTATAATTTCAAAGATAGAGCAGTTCGGAGATGGCAAGTCCAAGGTGTAGCCATGGACAGGTTTGCTTAAGTGGAATGAAGGTAATGCTCATTGGGTTTGATGAAATGAAAGAAATGGGAGGTTAGGGTGTTGAACGGGTCTCCAATGGAGTTTTTTTTTTTCTTTTTTTCACTGAGATGGCGTCTTGCTCTGTCACGTAGGCTGGAGTGCAGTGGTGTAATCTCAGCTCACTGCAACCTTCGCCTCCTAGGTTCAAGCTATCCTCTCAACCTCAGCCTCCCAAGTAGCTGGGACTACAGGCACCTGCCACCACGTTCAGCTAATTTTTGTATTTTTAGTAAAGATGGGGTTTCACCATGTTGGCCAGGGTGGTCTCAAACTCCTGACCTACAGTGACCTACCCAACTCAGCCTCCCAAAGTGCTGGGATTACAGGTGTGAGCCCCTGAGCCCGACCTACTGAGATATTTTAATTGTGTCAGTCAAATGATAGCAGGAGTTGGGGTGGACAGAAAGGCTAAGTGCAAAAAACATCAGTGTGGGAATATAATCTATAGGACAATGGATGTCAATGACCTTTAAGACAATATCAAGAATAGAGGTAAGGAGGTCAGAACAGGGGATTTTACAAGAGTGCTGCTGCATTACTGGTTTTGGAAGTTAAGATGACACTGCCCACACCCTTTTTCATATGGATTTTTGGAAGAAATAACACTTAGGAAGACTGCAAGGGAAATCGAGTCCTCAGGGTTTTAACTCTCATTGAATATCCTCTTGTAAGGACTACAATTAGAAGTGGTCAACTCAGACCTCCTTGAGGGGTTTGAGTTACTATTAGGAAGGAGCAGAGGTCTGGATTCATCTTATCCACCTGAGCCCACTACACAATGATGTAAGATTTTTCCGTGGTTCTTAGAACAAAGCTGTTTTCTTTGAAAACCTTGAGAACCCTTAATAAACAGGACCCAACTAATTATAGATCTGAGAAGCAATTAAAAACCAGAACCTGATTTGAATAAAAGGATCCTGGTCATGCAAACACTCAAGTCTGCTAATAAATCTAGTCCTAGAATGTGTATGAAATAGATAATATGGGAGATAGAGGGTAGGGAAGGGAGGAACAAAGGAAGGAGAAGGAAGAGCAAGAGGAAGGGAGAAGACATCATTAACCAGCTCCACAAAACTCAGGGAGCCAGTTAATCACGTGATTTCATTAAGCCCAGAAACAGAGTTTTAGTGATATTCTGGGTCCTGAGGCAAAAGTTTCTGAAGATGTTTCCCTCTAGACATAAGGCTTATCAGCCATGTTCAGATACCATTGTTTCAGTCTATTACTCCAAGAAAAAGGCATCCTGTCCAGCCAGAGAACCCACCTCTTTTCACAGGCCCTAGGTCCTCAGTGGCTCTTTGGAGTAGCTATATCTTGAATGTTGATGCTCCAAGAGTGAAACTGTTTCAACTACGGAGTTCAGATCTTGAGCCAAAAATCCTTCAGCAGCTAGCACCAAAAATCCACCGTAAAACCATTTACAATGGTACCAGCCAGAAATGTAATGACCTGTGTACGTTCAGATTTCTGGGTTACCTGAATGGAACTCTTACACTTATTACCTAGCACAAGGTTTGGACAAACACAAATACCTTACATTCTCTGCGTGAAAGAATGAGTAGAAGTAGGATTCTGGAGGGAATTCAACCTGACCCAAATGTACTTTTCACTGGAAAACAAAAGCATTTTGAGGAATTGCTGTGTCTGTGTATGATTTACCTGCCAATAATGAACTGCAGAGTGGCTAATGTAGCAGTTTTATTTCCCATGTGACCTGCAGGTAAATGAAGAAGGCAGTGAAGCCGCTGCAAGTACCGCCGTTGGGATTTCTGGCCGTTCACTAAACCCCAATAGGGTGACCTTCAAGGCCAACAGGCCCTTTCTGGTTTTTATAAGGGAAGTTCCTCTGAATGCTATTATCTTCATGGGCAGAGTGGCCAACCCTTGTGTTAACTAAAGTGTTCTTATTCTTTGCACCTCTTCCTATTTTGGGTTGTGAATAGAAGTAAAAATAAATACAACTACTCCCATCTCACATTATAAATGGACTCTGCATCTGAAATGAAGACAAAGAAAAGGGGAAACATGCTATTGGGACATTTGATAAAATGATGCTTTCAGTTGTTCTTTACGCAGTAACCACATCTGGGTCAAGAAAATGAGAGAGAGCAATGAAAAATGTCAGATAGCCAGAAAGGGAAGGGAGAGTGAATTCTCAGTATTTCCATCACAATAAAAAATATCCAAAAATTTAAACACATTAGTTTCTATGTACAGAAAAGACAGGTTCAAATCTGAGTATTAAATCATTTAATTCTCAAACCACTCACATGCATAATGTTCTTTTACACAGTGTTAAAATAAAGAGGAAAATGCATTTTTATACAATTTCAAGTATACATTAATAGACTTTTCAGATTACTAACCAAGTTGCTAAGATTTCATTCACATTGTTCTTAAAGCTGTTCAACGAGAAAGCTTTTGCTAAACTGCTTTAAATATGTTTATATAAACCCATATTTTCACTCTTTCTTTGAATTTCCCTCCCCCAACCCGAGTCTCTGCCCACCCTCCTGCCCTCCCCTCTTCCTCAACATGACTGGGCTCCTGGGGCTCTAGGGGACATGCAACCCCACCAAGAACTATTGGCTTGTCATCAGGGGAAGGACAGAATCTTACAGGAGGAGAGACTGAGAACACCTGTCAAATGAAGGGAGAACAAATCTGATACTTAGAAATGACACAAATCAGGACCGTATCTTAGAGTCTTTCTTTATGTTTTCACTTGATTTTTAATTAAAAAAATTTCAGCCTCCCACAAACCACTACCAAAATTTCTGACAAATTGGTAGCAGAAAAAATCATCTTAGGTAGTTTTTCCCCAGTGAATCTTGCAAAATCAGGGCAGGTATTTAGAACTCTTTTTCAATTTGGTGGTTCTTTTTCCCTTTGGCATGGAGTAGGGGGCCGCTTAAAAATGGATATTACTTGTGTGTTCACATTAAGAAATTTGGTTAATTTCACAGGGTCTGGCAAGAGTTCTCCCTCTTTAACTCTCCTCCTGAAGTAACCTGGCTTCAGGGCCAGGAATAGCCACTCTCCTTAGGAATTAAAGTGCATTTTTTTTTTCAGTAAAGGAAAAGAGGGGGAGGTGGTGGTTTACACTTAAGTGATAATGATTAAAGTAGGGTGGGGAGAGAGAAAATCCTATTCCTACATATAGGTATTTATAATTAAGGTCATAACAAAACTGATGTTCTTAGGAAATAAGATGCACAAAGCCAGTCTAGCACCCTCAGTGGTGCAAGAGCACTATCCTGGTTCACTGACTTTTCTGAGGCATCTTTATTATTAATGGAGTAACTGCTTCAGATGAAAGACACAAATCTCAAACATTAGTTTTTTCAAAGGGAAAAAACAGACTGGTAGGTTCTTACAGCTAAAAATACTCTATTTCATTCCCTTTCAGGGATAACATTTTAGAAACTGATTGTCTATTTTAATATGAATCTTCCTTGATTAGCAAGTTGTAAAAAAAGTTAGATAAATTTGTTGCTTACAAATATTATGGTAGCCTTTAAAAACTTAGGAAGAGGTGGGCATAGTTGATCCTTGCTATCAATCAGTATCGACTGAGAGGAAGTGAAATTTTCCTAGGATATCATTATTTGATCGCTACCACAAGAATCTTATTTTCTGGCTAGTTTTCTTTAAATGCTTTACAATTTCTTCTGGAGTTAAAAACCCAAGAGTTTCCCATAGAGAAGTAAATGCTACATTAACAGCTATATAAAAAAGTGATGGGCTCAAGATGAGAAAGGGGATCTTGTCCTGGATTCTGGCCTCTGAGTCCAGTGTGATCTGCTTTTCACAGTGACCAGTGGGAAGGCACAGTGCCAGGGACAGTTAGATGGGGACAGCTGTCACCCATCATATAAGCACCATAGAGAACAGCTGGATAGATTTCTTCCAGACTATGTCCATCTGAAGAAAATCAAATTTCTGCTACATTGACTTTTCTATCTTTGAACCCTCAGCCTTTTCTTCTCCTTTCAGAGGCAGAGCAGAGTGGGTCCCATTCAGAAATTATGAGAAGCCTAGAAACCTAAATGCTCTTCCAATGTACTCATTTAGAATGAAATGTCAAAAATAGACAGTTCTAGGCTGAGCACAGTGGCTCACACCTATAACTTTGTGAGGCCTAGGTGGGAGGATCACTTGAGCCCAGGAGTTTGAGATTAGTCTGGGCAGCATAGTGAGACTCTGTCTCTAAAAAAAAAAAAAAATGGAAAATTTAGCTGGGTGTGGTGGTGTGGTGGCACATGCCTGTAGCTCCAGCTACTCAGAAGGCTGAGGCAGGAGGATACAGTGTAGGAGGTGGAGGCTGCAGTGAGCTATAACTGCACCACTGCACTCCAGCCTGGGTGACAGTCAAGACCCTGTCTCAAAAAAAAAAAAAAAAGTTCTAACTTTAAGGTTTCTTAAAGGGAAGGAAGCCATTGGTTCCTGATTAAAGTGGCAGTTTCATCTATGTTCTACTATCAGATCACAAAATAATGCTATGGGCTAAAACCGTGAACAGCGATCATAGCAGATGAAAAATTAATGGACTGAGATAGAACACATTTCTTTTGCCTATAGTTTGGGAATGCTTTTCTTTTGTTGAGGGAGCTGGGTGGTGAAACTGTACTCAAACTAATGTTTGTTTTGCTGTTTCAGAAAGGATTTCCTAGAGGTTTAAGAGAAATCAGAAAGCCAACCCATGAGGCAGAAGAACTTGCCCAAACTTCACAGTGCTGACGGGGAATTCCTGTCAGAGAATTTGTTTCATTCCTTGCTTAAAATATAGTACAAGTTTATGTATTTATCCTTTATCATTACTTCCCCATTCTCCTCTATTCTCCCCACATAAAATCTTAAAATCCAGTGCAGTATAATTTGCATAAAGTTCAACAATGTTTCACAGTACTCCACAAAGTTCTTCAGTATGAAAACCCTAAGGGGGCTACTCTCTTTGGAGTCTAAAAGGCTATTGCTTTTCTATTCCACCCAGTAAACAGGAAGCCTTCAACAAATTTTCTAAGGCATAGGAGGCATTTTCTCTGACACTGAAGCATTTACATACTAAGCAAACAGCCAGGCCTTAGTGCTACTTTAATGAAATTTCACAGCATGATGCTAATTCAGTCCTCTGCACTAACTAACTTTCTCCTTGACCTACATTTTCTCCTTGCATATATCACCTACTGAAGTTCAAATTACCAGTTACTTGTAGGCAATATATAAATGAAACTTTTTGTGGTATCCAGAATACTCTCAGAAGAGAGACTGCTACATTTGAACTTGCTCTTAAATACAAATTTTCTTCATGAGTTAGAAGTCACTTGGTAGCTAATTTGAAAGTGGTTCTCACTTTTTTAGGGTAATAAAGCAATTCTCCCATGTGTGAGGTTGCCATGGGCAAGTAACAAACCCATTAAAACACCTTTACTACCTGGGATGAGAAGAATGAATCTGGAACCTCATTAGGGAGTTACTTGGTTAGGTCTCTGACATCCCAGAACAAAGATTCTCAAATGGCTGATTTCACATTTCACATATTATTCAGAAATATTTAAGCCTTAGCTAGTTCATTTCATTCACAAAAAACAAGAAAAGTGAAAGTCAACTGACACTGAAATCCCACTTAGAAGACAGGCTAAGAGACAAATAATAAAATATATCACCATCAACCCACGCAGGATCCTTCCTTTTCTCCATTAACAATGCTACCTGTTTATTTTACAAATAGAAATTGCTGTAGGTAGTTTGGGCTCTTTTAATAAATTCAAGTGCTCTATTTCTGCTAGTTGAGAAATCTCCACTGAAATTGCACATGCAAAGGAAAGAGGATTCTAGAGAACGAACTTTGAAAATTTGTTTTGCTTAATTTGTATTTGGTATAGAGAGGAAACTGGATGGATGACAGTATCTCCCTCCAGAATTACTCTGAGGACAAATGGATGATCCGTTTTACTACCTAAGCCTTGGCCCACTGTACACTTTAAACTGAGGGCCATGCATGGAATATCAAAAAAGATAATTTCAGGTCAAAGAGAACCAGATTGAGGTTATCCTGCCTAAGACCATTAGGGATTACATGGGGAGTGATTCTCAACCTTGGCTGCATATTAAAATCACCTAAAGCCCAGGCACAACAGACCAATAAAACATAACTGTCTAGAGAAGGTCCTATGCAATTCTAATGTGCAACCAATATGAACAACTAGGTCAACTAGTCCTGTAACAGAAAGCTTAAGGCCAGTGTTCATCCAAGCCAGAGAAACAAAAGGTAAAACTCCGTGGCTTCCGTCCAGATTTATGGATTTAACATGCTGCCATGAAACTACCTAGGCATTTTTTCCACTTTCTTTTTAAATAAATAACGGGCTGTAATAGGCAGCAACACCAATAGTAAACTATTGATTTCGGTAAGAAGGCTGCACCTTAAGTATGTGTTATAGCAAAAGATCAGGTGACAGGCCTAAAACAAAACTCTGGGCACAAGCAAAAGATAAGCCAGAAGGAAAAAATTTCCTAAGCAGGAATTAATTCCTGAGTCTAGGATATTAGCATGGCTTATAGGCAGAGAACTATGCTACAGGTAGGAAAAAAATAAATAGTCATGATGAAAAGATTCAAATAATTTTACCACTTCATCTCCCGACAAGAGTCTTACTGTATTGAGCAGAAATTACTGTATCAGTTGTCATTTGTGAGTAATGCTTGTCTTATTACTTGGAATTTCACATTCTCTGTATCTCCACTTGCCCTATCCAAAGTCAACAGGAAAGTAAATACTTATCAGCTAGTACCTAAAATACGGGAGCCAACCTCTGAAAAATCTGAAAATGGATCACTCTCTCATTTCACTTCTAACCAGAGAATCCCTGTTTAGACATTTAGACAATATAATCAGTGTATTAGGGTGAAAAGCATTTCCACAAGGGAGAAAGCATTCTAGGATATCAAAGGACCAACAGTTCCTCCTCAGCTGTAAGAAATATTCAAAAAGTGGGCAAGCTGACTTGGCTTAGTGCACCAAACAGAAAATAAGTTGAGTGCTACAACTGGATTTAAAGATTAGGTGGTCTGCCTAGTGGCATATTACTAGTGAAACAACTTTCTGACACCTACAACATTCAGGTGAGGCCATCTTGACTATTATAACAACATTGACATTAATAACAAGAATATCTCTCTTTGGAGAGACTAAAAGCAAAAGAGGACATTTGAAAATCCTTCATGGGCCAGGTGTGGTGACTGGCACCTGTAATCCCACTTTGGGAGGCTGAGGTGTTAGGATCGCTGGAGCCCAGACTTTTTTTTTTTTTTTTTTTTTGAGATGGAATCTAGTCTTGTTGCTCAGGCTGGAGTGCAACAGCACAATCTCAACTCACTGCAACCTCCGCCTCCCGAGTCCAAGCCTCAGCCTCTGGAGTATCTGGGATTACAGGGACCTGCCACCACATCCAGCTAATTTTTGGTTTCACCATGTTGGCCAGGCTGGTCTCAAACTCCTGACCTCAGGTGATCCACCCACCTCGGCCTCCCAAAGTGCTGAGATTACAGGCGTGAACAACCATGCCCGGCTGAGCCCAGATGTTTAAGATGAGACTGGGCAACATAGGGAGACTCCAGCTCTACCAAAAAAAAAAAAAATTAGCTGGTGTGGCACATGCCTGTGGTCCCAGCTACTAGGGAGGCTGAGGCAAGAGGCTCTCTTGACCTTGGGAAGCTGAGGCTGCAGTAAACTGTGACAGAACCACTGCACTCCAGCCTGGGTGACAGAGTAAAACCCTGTCTCTTAAAAAAAAAAATCCACCATGCATATCTCCATATACGATTGGCAGAAGGCTCATTATCAGGAAAATATGGATAATATGTCAGTCCCAAAAGTGGACTGCAAATGGCAATTGAAAAAGAAGTTAGGGCTGGGTGCAGTGGCTCATGCTTGTAATCCCAGTACTTTGGGAAGCCGAGGTGGGCAGATCATCTGAGGTCAGGAGTTTGAGACTAGCCTGACGAATATGGTGAGACCCTATCTCTATTAAAAATATAAAATTAGCTGGACATGGTAGCACATGCCTGTAACCCCAGCTACTCAAGAGGCTGAGGCAGGAGAATCGCTTGAACCAGGGAGGTGGAGGTTGCAGTGAGCCGAGATCGCACCATTGCACTCTAGCCTAGGCAACGAGAGCAAAACACCGTCTCAAAAAAAAAAAAAAAAAAAAAAAAAGAAGCTGGGATTCAAACAAATATTTCACATCATTAAAAGGAGTTAGGTGTTTTAGTCTTTAAAAACACACTTGGCCTCCACTGGCTACTCCTGCCAAATAGAAGCCGGTGGATAAAAGCACTAAACCAGGAGAAGTTTGTGGGAGAGAGAGAAAAAAACCCCACTAAACCCAAGTGTTCTGATATTGTTTGATTTGGGTAACAAAAATCAAACATTAATATCTGAACATGACAAGAATTTCAGATACTGCAGCCTCTATATTTTGGGTCTGGCTTTCCTTCGCTTGCTACAGAAAGCTATACTCTTTTCTTCAGCCAAATGCTCAGAGGTAGAGGAGCTGAAGTGAGTATAGAAAAGAGTGGGGTAGACAGTGGCTGAGGAATCCAGCTTCCTGCTCAAGGGGCCACAGAGCAATCTTGTCATGTTCAGTCTCTAGTGGGAGGTAGGATATTCTACACTGACTTTTATGTCTTCATGAAATACCTTTTTCTCACATACGGATATAAACTTACATACACGTAGCTGGCAACTCAAAGCAATACTGCAATTCACAACAACAGTATACCTGTCCCAAAAACTACTTTCAATCTAAGTTTTATATTAATCCCTAACTCTATTCAGGTAGATGGCAAGCCAAATTTATTTTTTTGAGGTCCCTCCTTTTGCCAGGTTTTAAAACATACATTTCACTTTTATACCCACATCTTTTTTCTCTAAAGAAAAGCTGCACTAAGTGGGTACATTGTGTTATAACATCTTTATAAATAGAAAGTGCAAGAAATAATTTTCTTAGCCAAAATACAAAGTAACAAAAAAGTCTCATAGCCTACTATGCCAATAATTTGATTTTTAGAATTAATGAAACAGCTAACAAAATGCTTCTGTGCTACCAAGGTCACAGTGGATGAGTAAATATATTTATAAACATACATTTATGAAAAAATAGCCAAACTTACCACAGGTTATTTGCAGGAACTATCTTTAGTATACCACTCTGGGTTCAATGCACATGCATATACAATGGAATTATATTAGTGTTATTTTTATTGTGCCAGTTTTCCAAAAAGAAAACACTTTTTTTTAAAAAATTCAAGTTACATGATTTAAAATTATTTTTGTGAAAATATTAGAAATGCCATATACATTCTAAATATTTCTGCTATCTAACTGATAGCTATTCTAGAGGCAGACTTCAGTCACACTTTTAGTGACCCCTGTTTTAGCATCTTGGCTTCCAGAGGAAACACATTTTAAGTTTTGTTCCCTGCAATGCAATTGTTTTTTTTCAGTGGTTCTTAAAGAACCACTATAGTTAGGATTCTATTACTTTATAGGAAACTCAGTGGATCATCTTCAAATATGTCATAAACATTTGCTTCAAGATGTGACTAAAAGCAGAAATCTAAACCTTAAGGAATTTCTACTCACTCAGGTTGTTGTAGTAGCTTGAAATGGTTTAGACTGGTGTGCTGAAAACAAATAATACATATTTGGTCAATCTATAAGGTTCCCTTTTTTCAGGCTTTGTTTTCTCTTGCAATTTAAGACCACATTTACCAATTATTTAAATGAATAGTAAGATTGTTTCTCATGCAAACACCAAATGATTTCAAACTTAGATTCACAGAGAATCTACAGGAGGGCCCAAAGGGCTATAATAGAGAATGAGAGAGATTTCCATAGATCATCGTAAGAGTTTTCATTCCCTGGGACAATATTTTCAAAGGCTTTCTCTGTCATAAAGGGCAGACTATACCAAAGTAGATTATACCAGAGTGGAAATGTGAATACAAAAGAAAGTTTTAAGGCATTTAAATTTTTATTCATTAAAATTTGCCCCTTAACATGTTAAGAATGAACCGGGGGAAAAAATAATTTGCCCTAATCTTTATATGATAAAATCTAATTAATCTTTATGCCTAAAAGCCTCAAACAGTCCATCTCTGGTTATTCAACTACAAATGCCAAAGTCTTCTTTTTCCCTTTCTAGGATTTTGTAGATACCCTAAATTAAGTCTTCAAGATTGGGTACCCTTTAATTTCCTCTATTTGCATTTCTGAGGCCTGACCTAGGAACAGAGATCTCTTTACTATGATAACTGCAGATAATCAGTAGGAAGCCCATAAAGCTAATGCTCCAAGAATTCACTGCACATGGATGGGATAATCTCAAATCTTTCTTAAGTTTATTGATTTGGGGTTCATTGATATGGACAATGAAATTCATTCTCTGTCCATATTTCTTCTCAGAGCAGGAACAGTCTAATAAGTCAGCACGAGTTTAAATAAGGCATCCGAAATCTGACATATCTAACCAAAATCAAAAAACTTCAATGATCTGTTATTTCAATGAGAGAAGCTGGTAGCAACTGCTCATTTTAAAAGATTAACAACATATAAAATGGGGCGATAAATTTTCCTGTATGATAGGTAATAAGAATGAAAGGAACTGATTCATTTCTAGCACAAACTCATGCTGAAGGAGGTATGGCAGAGGTAGAGATGGGATTAAGAAGGTAAAACTTTTCACTATCTCAAGAATATGATCCATGTAGCCACCCAATAGAAACTCCTGTTGAAAGAGATTCAGAAGCCACGTAACTTTTCCATACCACATGAGTATTCACCTATTTGTAAACTTAAAATACAACTGATATTTCTAATAAATCAAATTATTTAACAGTTAGCTTTTGGGGCCAGGAACATTGGCTCATGCCTGAAATCCCAGCACTTTGGGAGGCTAAGGAGGGTGGATCTCTTGAGTCCAGGAGTTCAAGACCAGCCTGGGCAACATGGTGAGATCCTGTCTCTAAAATTATACAAAAATTAGCCAGGTGTAGTGGCACACGTCTGTAGTCCCAACTATTCAGGAGGCTGAGGTGGGAGGATCGCTTGAGTCCAGGAGGTTGAGGCTGCAGTGAGCTGTGATTGTACCACTGCATTCCAGCCTAGGTGACAGGGTGAAACGGTATCAAAAAAAAAAAAAAAAAAAAGGTAAGCTTTTTACTCCCTCTAGAGTATTTCTGGCTCAGCATGTAGTTACTGTGGCTTCACAGCAAAAACAGGCAAATGTTCACAACTTGGAACACAGTACAAAATGAAAATTTTGCTATAAGATGAACAAAACTTGTGAGGAGAGGGCAGCTAAGGAAATATGCTCCAAGTATTTGTCTCATTCTCCTTCTAGTTCCTTTAGTGACCCATGGTAGACATAATAAATGGTTTCTATAGCACAAACAACTGATGAATAAATAGCAAAGAGTCAAGACCAAAAAAAAAAAAAAAAAAAAAAAAACACCACCCTGATGCTACCCCATAACACATTAGAAATAGCCCCAAGTCCTGGACATGCCTTCCATAAAGTGGTAGGGTATTTCTTCCCTCCTTAAATTTGGGCTGATCATTGAATTCTCTTTTTTCCCCCTCATTCTTGCTGTCATCTTACCATTAAGTTCTTTGAAGAAGAGTACAGTGGTGACTCTACGGTAGTTCTAGGCCTGGCCTTTAAGTTGACTAGCATCTTCTGCCCAGCCTTTCAGAGGCCTGAGGTGTCCTTGTAGTAAGTCTGACTACCTTGATGAAGAGAACCCATAGAGAGTCCTTAGACTTCATGGAAAGAAAGAGGAGCCCTTCTAAGCTCATCCCTCTAGTCCCCCCACCAAGGTGTCAGGTATGTAAGTAAGATCGTCTCGGACACTCAAGACTTGTCTTATTACCTGCTGAATACCACCAGGTGATCTGAGTCACTGCCACAGAGAGCAGAATTGCCCAGACAAGCCCTTCCTGAATTTTCTGATTCACAAAATCATGAGATATAGAAAATGGTTGGTTTTAAGTAATTAAAATTACTTAATTTTAATTTTGTTACACAGCAATAGGTAACTGGAACTCTTTCAATTTTTGCCTTGATAGTACCTCACTCACTATTAGACCTAATGACGTGGGTGACTCCTCTGAATCAGTGGGCAATATCCACAGAAAATATTCACTATTTAACTCTGCTCAAAGATCAACTGCATCAGCTTTTGAAGAATCTTCCAATCACTTACTCTTGAATTACACATTCACTAAAAGCAGTACTGTTTCTGGCTACTGCATATTCCAGTCAACCTCAATTCTTTATAAGTAAATGGAGTCAACATGACATCATGCAGATAGTTTGGGCTTTGGAATCAGATTGGTAAATACCAGCTCTGTAATTTACCAGTTATGTAACCTTGGGTTCATCGGTTTCCTCATCTAAAATGTGATATAATTATACCTACTAGAGGCAACTCTAGTGCTAGACTGCCTGAGTCAAGTTGTGTCTGTTTCTTTCCCTCTAAAATGAGGATAATACGTTATCTACCCTCATGGGATTGTCATAAGGATTAGATGAGTTAATCAATGTGAAGCACATAGAACTGTGCCTGGCACATAGTGAGCATTCAAAAAAAGTTATTTTTAACACTACTGTTATTATCTCATAGTATTATTGTATTAACTGCAGTTATGAGAGTAAAGTACTTAATACAGCTAACTCTCTCCCCTTTTTGATCTTTTATCTCTATAGTAAAAAGTGCAGGCTTTTCAAAAGCAATACATCTTAGACGCCAACCAAATGGGTTTAGGACTCTCAAGTGCAGGAAGACACATCATGTCTAAACTATCTCTAAAGCCAGTTTTATTATACAAATTCTAAGCATGTTGTCTGATATCAAAAAGTACTTAATATTTACTTAATGAAACAGATTCTCCAATATATTACCTATCAATGCAGACAGGTGATTTCATAGAAGAGGAAACATGTTCCTATGAAATACTTTAACTCCTGGCATTATGGATTAACTGAGATCCTAAGATTCACAGTATATTAAATTGTGGTGTAGGCTATATGAGATCCTGAACATAAAACTCTCTTAACTGGGGCCAAGTACAGTGGCTCATGTCTGTAAGTGCAGGACTTCGGGAGGCCGAGGTGGGAGAATTACTTGAGGCCAGGAGTTTGAGACCAGCCTGGCCAACATGGCGAAACCCCGTCTCTACAAAAATTAGCCAGGCCTGGTGGCACACACCTGTAATCTCAGCTACTCAGGAGGCTGAGGCACAAGAATTGCTTGAACCAAGGAAGTGGAGATTGCGCCACTGCACTCCAGCCTGGGCCACAGAGAAAGACTCTGCCTCAAACAAAACAACAAGAAACACCTGTCTTAACTGGATGGTGTATTCTAGCCCCCTGAACAGGACCTACTGAGTAGACATAAAAGAAGCAGGCAATAGACAAGTTTATTAACTGCTTTGCCTTTGTAACTTATTTTGTTGTTTGAAGCTTCCAGTATTTGAGCTAATGGGCTTCATCTATGTTAAGATGCAAGGTACTGATATATTGATAATGGGAAAAATGTCAGCTAAGAATTTTATTTATATATGTACCCTCTGTAAAGATAATGTGGGTTTCAAGTAATATTTGCCTTCTCAAGTCACTGCTGTGTGTCACAGTTGAGGAGATAGTCTGTCTACACAACAGAACTGGATAATCTGCGCCAATATCTTTCAGGTTTTGATATTACTACCTTTATCAATAATTACATACTTTGGAATGTAACATATTCAGATGTTTCAAAATATTCATGATATCTAACTCTGGCTTATGCTGATCAAAAAAGCCCGCTTGCCTAGAAAGTAAAAAGACTGGCCCTGGGAAAAGCACGATTTAAGAGGAAGAAGACTAAAAATAGGGAAAGAGACTAGAAAATAAGAAAAAAAGACTGAAAATTATCAAGAAGTCATAATGCTTGGAAAACTCCACTGCTTTCAATAGATTCATATTTAAATTGACATCTATTACCAAGACCTCAAATAGAGTAGGATGCAGATGATTCAGCGGGCTAACAAAAATCCCATTTCTTTCACAAGTCCTACATTCCAGATTAATCAGAATCCTAGGTTAATCAGAAAAGTTAATACTTCCAAATCTCAAAAACCTACTGTTACTATAGGTATAAATGCTCTAAGCCAAGGCAGATCTACCCTAGGCAAATATTCTAGAACCTTATGGATGAGGATTATCTATTACTCAGAGGATATATAATACAAAACTAATATCCAATTAGAAGAAGACAACTTTAAAGTACCTAGTGCAGAGATTCCCTATAGAAAGCCATTCACCTGAACTTTGTCTATGTTGATAGAGCTCACAACAGAGAATCAAACTCTCTATACTGTATCAGCATGACCTAGAAAACTTTGTTGAGATAGATTTAATTCAAAAGCCCATATATCATTTCCAAATGGGAAGCAATTATCCTCTCCTCTTGCAAGGATTTGTTTTTTTGTTCTAGAGATGAGGTCTATGTTGCCCAGGCTGGTGCTCAAAATCCTGGCCTCAAGCGGTCCTCTCAACTCAGTCTCCTGAATAGCTGGGATTATAGGTGTCTGCCATCTCACTCAGCTTCCTGCAAGGATTTCTGTTTATTAACACCCTAACAGTTCCCATTTTTCTCACATTGAGTATAAGTAGGCTATTTGAACACTAAGAATGAATATTCATAAATCAAATATGTAATGTTCCAATACATATTTAGAAGAATTATAGACAATAATACAAATGGGAAGATAGGTCTAAAAATAATTTGAAATCCTCAGATGTTTCATTATGTTTTAAAACATCCAGGAAAAAAGGGAGAAAAACTTGGCTTTTTACTACTCTACATGGGAGAGACTAAGTTTAAAGAGGTTAAAATTAAGATACATCGTAAAGGGAAAAGGTAGGGGTTCTAATTTAGAAAAACAGTACTTTGGATACGAATCAAAATACTTATTCTTAATGAAATTAATTTTTAATCCACTTGGGAAAAAATTCATTCTTGCCACCATTATGCAAACCAGTTCAAGTTAACTCAAAGGAATGGCAAAACTTACTTATAACTCTGCTTTAAAATACCTGCACCATTAAGGCAAGAACAAACCATAAGGCCAATTGTAAATGCTTTTAAGTAATAGGAACCATGATGGAACACAAGAAGAGTTATGAGAAGAGGATCTAGAAAAAGTTGGCAAACTTTTTCAAGAAACATGCATACGTGACAACATGAATTTAAAACCTCAACCAAATGATTATAAAGGCAAAACGTCAGGAGTGACAAATTTAGGAGGTAATTGTTTCTTGGGAGTTGGCAAATTTTTTCTAACAAGTACCAGACAGTAAATATTTTCAAGCTTTGGAGGTCATGGGATCTTTGTCACAAGTACTCAACTTTGCCATTAGAAAGAAGCCATAAACAATACCTAAATGAATAAGTGTGGCCCTATTCCATTATAATTTTCTTTACACAAGCAAGTAGCCTCAGCATTTGGCCTGGAAACTATTGTTTGCTGACCCCTGATCTAATTCCATAAGTCCTAGGGGTGTATTTTGCTGAGGGTATCTTCTCAAACTTAGGGATTTGCCTGACAATTGCTTCTTTTCTACACCTGCTTAGCAACCAAAATATTTCAATATTTTAAACTCTTTCACATATAGCCTAAATAAAGAGCTCAATTTCCAAAGACTGCGTTCAGTAAAGACTCATTTGTTATTCCTTAAACAAATAAGTACACAGATAAGGGGAAGAACATTTGAGGAAGAGAAAAAAAATCATGCCTGCTGTACTTAAAAAAAAAAAAAAACTTCCAGGATTCCACCTTCTTCCTGATTAAATGCCTTTCCACCATGAGTAAGACTTTTGTCTTTGTTCAATCTCCTTTCCATTATCTATTGCTTTCATTTAAGTTAGATCATCTAGTCAAACAAAATATATCTAGTTTTCACCAGTTAAAAAGAAACACAACTGGCTGGGCGCGGTGGCTCACGCCTGTAATCCCAGCACTTTGGGAGGCCAAGGCGAGTGGATCACGAGGTCAGGAGTTCAAGACCAGCCTGGCCAAGATAGTGAAACCCCGTCTCTACTAAAAATGCAAAAATTAGACGGGCACAGTGGCAAGCGCATGTAATCCCAGCTATTTGAGAGGCTGAGGCAGGAGAACTGCTTGAACCCAGGGTGGGGAGGGGGGGCGGAGGTTGCATTGAGCCGAGATTGAGATCATGTCACTGCACTCCAGCCTGGGTGGTAGAGTGAGACTCCATCTCAAAAAAAAAAAAAAAAAAAAAAACAGTTAATTTCAAGTAACAGCTAAAACTCTGGAAAAGTTATTTCTTGACCAAAGATTATTCAGCTATTAAGAATGACATTTACAGCCAGGCGTAGTCATCTGCCTATAGTCCCTTGGGAGGCTGAGGCAGGAGGACCACTTGAGCCCAGGAATTTGAGACCAGCCTGGGCAACATAGTGAGACCCTGCCTTTAACAGGGGTGGGGGGGGGAATGAAGTTCTCTATTTCACCCTGCCACCAGACCAATTCCAACCAATGCCAGATGTCAACTATGAAGCTGTGAGGAAAAGGTTTTTTCTATCTTCATACCATCTTTGAAAAACCCTGTTTCACTGATGTAGAGAGAACTGGAAACATTTAAAAAAATGACAAAAATAGAAATTTTCCTTAACTGCTCTCTTCTTTCCCAATATTTATTCTTTATGAACGAATTTACCTTTATGCAGTTGAGATTGGATTTAACCCTCTAGTATAATAAAAATGGCATGGGGTAGTTTGCAACTTGAATAAAATAAAATTCAACTTGGTTCAGAGGTAAATTCGGTTCTGAGTAAAGAGAGAACAAGTCATTAGAACGAGCCTTTCTGCCTAAGTACAGCATTAACTATTCATGCCAATGCTATGTTTTATACTGGTATTAGAGTTTAGAGAGAATAAAGGTACATCTTATAATGAAAACAGATTAATATACTTCTATCTCTCTTCTTTGCTGAGAATACTGGATAGCTCCTTTGCTACTTAAGTGCCACTCAATAAATGAAAACAGTCCCAGTGTTTGCAGTTTCATGGCATTAAAGTACTTCATGATGATTTAGCTCTCATTGCTAATGCAGTTCCCTTCACAAGGTAACATGTGCAAGTTAAGATTTGGTAACGAATTTTCAGCATCAGCCAAAGTCCATTTAGAACATCCTAAAGAGGTATCCTCTGTACACACACCAATATAGGTGTTCATTAATGTAGGTAGAACATCAGTAACTCCTATGACTGATCCATCAGTGTTGCTAGCTAAGAACTAGGACAATGTCACAGTCAACCTGGGTAAGAATCCTGGACAGTTATTTAGAATAATGATATCTCTTCTAACTAAAATGGGGAAATTGTTTTCAGAAGTTTTAATTTGTTTAAAAGCTAGGCTGCCTTAAATTTTCATGAGTTTCATGACTCTGCTATGCCAATTAGGAGAGAACCAGCAAACAAGATTGTGCTGAAGTGGCCCTAGATGACCAGGAAGCACCCTATTCACAGTATCAATATAGGAAAAAAGCCATTTAAAGCGAATGAAAAGGGAGGGGAAACCCAGCAAACATTCATAGCATTTCCACATGAATGAGACAGTCCCTACCTCATTTGTTTGTTGCTAACCCTTGACGGATAATTGACAAATGTTGCAAAGTTTCTCTTTACGTAAATTACTGCACTTCACCTTTAAAATTTGGTAATAGTTTAAAAAGCTCCATTTCTCACATATAATCTAAGAAACTAACAAAGCAACAAAGAACTTTCCAGGCCAAGTTCACTGGCTCATGCCTGTAATCCTAGCACTTTGGGAGGTCAAGGTGGGAGGATTACTTGAGGCCAGGAGTTCAAGACCAGCCTAGGCAAATTTTGTAGAGACACTTGTCTCTATAAAAAAATTTAAAAATTAGCCTGGACATGGTGGTGCATGCCTATAGTCCTAGCTACCTGGAGGCTGAGGCAGGTGAATCGCTTGAGCCCAGGAGTTCAAGATTACAGTGAGCTATGATTGCACCACTGCACTCTGGTTTGGGAGATTAAGAGTGAGACACTGTCTAAAAAATATAAAAAAGAAGAAAAAGAAAAAAAGAACTTTCTAGCATACTATTTCTCAAAAGTAAGATGGACTTGAAGTTTTTTTTGGTAAGCTTAAAAGCTCCATCCAAAGCAGCATAATCTGTACTTCTTACTTCACTGCCTATTTAGTAATGGCAAACTCTGTCCATTGAAAACCTTATTACTAGTTGTTTCCCTAAAGATTTTAGTCTAATTCAATTTTATCTTTTCTATGCCACAGAGCATAGCCAGTCCCTAAAGATGGCTTTAGAAGACAGATTTTACCCTGTCATGCTGTTGCCCAACTAAAGAGGAGGATGCACCAGTCTATGTCTTCTAAAGATAAAATACAGTTTCAATGCTGCCTCTAAGGGTAGGCTCTTATTAAATGGTAGCATCATTATCTTCCCATAAAAGATGCATTTCTATGCTTTTTCAGAAGAGAAAATAACCTTTCTCTTGAGAGAGGATGCAGTTTTACATACATGTACAATTCTCAGATTGCTTAAGATCTACCCTTTGCATTCTCATTTCTTATCACAAAGAAATTTCATTCTTTTCACATACCACACCTTTTCACATACCACAAAGCAATCTCAGGAAAAGAGCACATGACTAATATTCTCACAAATGGTTTACTAGTGCAGGTATGACCTGCCCCTCTCCCAAAGCTCTTTTACAATCATCTATGCCTCTGCATTGAAACAATTTCTTAAACCATTACATACTTAAATACTTAAAAGAACCACAACAGCTAGTGCACCATCAAGAGAAGCTAGAGATTTTTCAACTTGTACTGTAAGTTATAAGCATCTATTTGCCTGCATCCCTTAATATTCCTCCTTCTCTCACTGCATGCAAGACAAGGTATCTAAAGTTCTACATGTTCGGTAAGTTCTTTCAGTGCTGGATTAAGAATCTTAGAAATACCCAGAATTACTAAAAAGGTCCCTTGAAGTTTTAAAAATCTTAGGAATGACTAAGTAACTAAACCTGATCAAAATTGATCCTTTGATCATTTATTGCAACATGATTCTGCATGATGTTTTCTGATAAGTGCCCTGTAGTATATTATTAAAAAGCAAAGCTCTTAGAGTCACCAGCTATTTGCTGATGGTTGGTTTATGAATTACTAGGTTTGCAGACCCGAGACATAGGTTTAAGTGAGGTTCTTCTATATGCCTGAAAATATAAACTATTACATATGTATAAGGAAATGAAATTGTGGTTGCAATAAGAACCATAGTGTTGAATTTCTTCAACCACAATACTGCAGAAAAAACATGTTTAAAACTTCATATAAAAGTTATCAAATAATGGAGACCTGTGGATTTAAAAATACAATCCAGGCTCATTTCACTGGAAAGTGACATTTTTGATGTACAATATTGCTGAATGTGAAAATAGGAGCCAAAGAGACTAGATGAAACTTTGGTAGTCAGCCTAACACATTAATTCACCTGAACTAGAGCCATTACTCAAGGATGTGTAGCACTATGGTTTACAAATACCAGTCAGGAAGTTGCAGTACGGCTCTGTGCTGTTTGATATTTGCAAAACATAAAAACACTTCCCTCCCTGCTCTTCTCTTCCTCAACACAACACTAAAGCCCCCAAATGTAGCAGTACCTATTGCATATGCTTTGCTGCTCATTTCACTTCCAGTTGCCAAGTGCTTCAGGTGATGCTGTCCACTAGAATACTGCTTCAGATGGCTGAATATATGAAATAACCAGGCAAAGTATTAGATGCCTAGTTAGGGCAAAGATAAAGTTTAACCTTTCAAAATAAGAACCACCAGCATTCGTTTTTTTCTTGAAACACAAAAATGCATGTTACGGCAGGGAAGGAAGAGAAGAAATTTCTCCTCCTCATCACCATCATGACTACCTCCTTCTCTCTTGTGGATGGCTGCTTCCGATGGTCGAGGCTCCTGCTGCATTTTTTAGATCTGGGCAATTATAGCCACCAAGATGATATGGACCAAAGTACAGTGTTCAAACATGACTGGTAGATAAATGACCATTTACCATCGTTTTGTTAAAAAAGCTTTTTTTCTTATAAAGTTAACAAACCAAGGCTGTTGATCCCTGAATTAGAAAGTTGATTTGCTTGATTATTTTCCAAAGTATGAGCGGGAAATAAGAAGGGAAGAGCCTTTAGTGCTTTTGTGTATGTTGCTAATCCTCCAGTTTGGCAACATCTTGGGAGTGCCTTCTGGCCTAGTGACATGGCATTTTGTAAATCTTAAGTATCAGCCCACGGCCCTGATGCTGGCTGCTTACGGCTCAAAGGGGAAGAGGGTCAGCCCCCTCCCCCTCGATGTTTCAATCTGGCCCAGTGGTGGACACAGAGCCCTGGGCAGCTTCCCCAGGAGCAACTGTCTCTTCCTGTGAAGGTGACTCTTCCTCAGCTTGTCCTCGAGATGTGACAGTTGTTTCAGGGGAGATGCTGTGAGGCCCCTCCAGGGGTATACAGCCAGGGTGGTTTTTGCGAAAGTGCTGATTCAAGATGGCCTGGAAGGGGAAACTTTTGCCACAAACATGACAGTGAAAGGGCTTGTTGCCTGTGTGCTTGCGGATATGATACTCCAGCTGATCTTTCCGGGTATACTTCTTGCCACACATGCGGCAGACAAATGGTGTGATCCCCATGTGTAGGCGCATGTGGCGGTCCAGGCTTCCCTTCTGGTTGAAAGATTTGGCGCAGTAGATGCAGGTGAGACGAGGGTTGTACCGGAACCACCGCTCAGATACTTCCTGCTCTCGGAGATACTCCACATAGCCACTTACTCCCATCATTGCGGACTCTTCTACCTGTACCAGGTAAGGAAAATAACCAAGAAAGAACATATATTTAAGCATACATATCAAAAGCAATCAAATCTATTTTTACTTGTTACTAAGATATATGTATATTTTTAGTGGAGAACCAAACAGAAAATTAATTACTACCAAAAAGTGAAGATATTGCCATAATAATTTTAAAAAATTTGAGAATACTCTATTATATTACTATAAAAAGAACAACACAGTAAAGTTACTTTCTGACAAGCTGGATGCTTATTAAATCCCAGCTGAATGTACAGTAATCTGAGAAGAATCTGAGCCCACTTAACACCACACCCTGGATCCTAATCTTACCATTATATTCTAAACAATCAAGTACTTAGGCAGTGCTGGTCTAATAGAACTATCTGTTTTTGTTTTAAATAGGATCTCTCACTCAGGCTGGAGTGCAGCGGTGTGATCATGGCTCACTACAGCCTCAACCTTCCCAGGCTCAGTTTGATCTTCCTATCTCAGCCTCCTGAGTAGCTGGGACCACAAGCACGCACCACCACTCCCAGATAATTTCTGTACTTTTTGCAGAGATGGAGCTTTGCCACGAATTCCTGGACTCAAGCAATCTACCCACTCTGGTCTCCCAAAGTGCCAGGATTACAGGTGTAAGCCATGATGCCCAGCCAGAACTATCTATGATGATGAAAATGCTCTATAACCTACCCATTCATTACAGTAGTCACTAGTCACCTGTGGCTATTGAGTATTTGTAATATGGCTAATACAACACAGTAATTTTTGCAATTTTAAGTGCTTTCAATTAATTGCAATTTAAATTTAAAAAGCCACATGTGACAAGTGCCTAATGGCTACTATTTACTATATCAGATAGTATAGAATATATAATGACAAATATAAATTATGACATTATCATTAATACCACATTATAATCTAGCAGTAGCTAGCTTTATAAAAATACATATAATTTGTAGGTGACAGTATTCCTTTTTATCTAAAAATATTTCAGTATCATATTAACATTATTTTCACTCTAAAGACTATTGAAAGTTTAACTGACCTCAGAGTAAATTGTCTGAGGGCATGGGTTTCTCCTATCTGAAAACTGGGAGGGAGTATGAACATGTTCCTTTCAATAAATAACTTAAAAATCTTGGATTTAAGGCCAGATGTGGTGGCTCATGCCTATAATCCCAGCACTTTGGGAGGCTGAGGTGGGAGAATGACTTGAGCCCAGGAGTTTGAGACCAGCCTGGGCAGTACAGCAAGACCCCAAATCTACAAAAAATAAAAATAAAAAAATTAGCTGGGTGTGGTGGTGTGCACCTGTAGTCCCAGCTCCTTGGGAAGGCTGAGGTGTGAGGATCGCTTGAGCCTGGGAAGTTGAGGCTGCAGTGAGCTATAATCATGTCACTGCATTTAGCCTGGGTGACAGAGCAAAACCCCGTCTCAAAAAAACAAACAAAAAAAACCTTGGATTTAGAAATGCTTTTTGTTCAAAATTCTGTATTAAAAAAATCAATGAGAAATTACTTATTTTTTTACCCTGACTTAACAATAACTAACTTCTGAAGTCATAAGGAGAATAAAAACCTTTTAAAATATATAGGCAGGAATTATGCATGTTTAACAGAGGCTAAAGTACCAATGCAAACAGAAGAAAATGTCAGCATTGACTCTGGAGCAACTAGAGCAAGATTCATCTAGTTAGCAATTAATCTTGTGCCTGTGATTTTTCCCCCAAGATAGACAATATAGAAAATCTTTTGCCCTTTTAATTCTAAAAATGTGTTTTGTCTCCTCCTATCTTGATGGTGCTATTCAGCATTTTCAATAGAGGTAGTTCTCAACAGGTGTGGGAAGCAGTATGTAAAGTCAAGGGTTGAATACTAAGACTGAGGTTTTAAGATTATTTTCTGATTTGTTTTATATTGATTTGTTTTCAGTTTCATTTCCCTGGAAAATAAAAACTGAAATCACATAAAGAATGAGGAATCATCCCACTAAAGGGTGACCAAGGACAAAACATAGAATAACTTCACTAAGGCTGTCTTCTCATCCATAAGGTACAAAGGTTATCATATGATTTGCAAGCTTTAGAGAATTCTCATGAGAACTGAACTGATAACAGCACTCTTTTTTCTAAAAACAATGGTAACTTTTAAGACCTATATTTTGAATGCATAATATTACATAGCAATTAAGGATGCTGAAACCTGGGTTCAAATCTGAGTTCTGTTTATTGTGTGACTTGGAGCAAGTTAGTTAACTATTCTATTCCTCCGTTTCCTCACCTGTAAAGTGAATATAATAATAGCATTTCCCTCACTAGTTGCTTTGAGCATTGAATGAGTTAATACACTAACGTGCTGAATAAATGTCAGCTACTATTAAACATTATGAACTCATGTTATTTATAATCTTGAGGGTAACAATACCCTAAGAAATCTCCCCAACTCTAAGGAAGGTAATATCATACTATATTGTCCACATGCTTAAAGTAAATGCACTTTAGTAATCAGTGATAAACTGTAAGCACAAAAATCACACATTACTATCAGTCTCGTCCAAAAAATTACTGCAGTGAAGTTGCAATAGAAAAACAAATACCACAAAATATAAATCGGGTCCTTGTCAAAGGCAACAATATACTTTTGGTAGTTTATTGTTTTAAACTTTAAAAAGAAGCAAAGGCAAAAATGGTTGCCTCCTGGTTCTCTATGTTGCCAAGAGGTGGATTATTTCACTCCTTTCACCAGGCAATTACATACTAGATTGTAAACTCTGTTGTAAGCACAGGGACATTCTGCACTGCCAAATATCTAGGGATTTGATCAGTGTTTGGCTCAATAGCTATTTCTGAAAGAATTATTCCATATAATAAATAAATCATATAAATGAAAGGTTTCCATCTTTTCTAAAACAAACATCAAGCTAGATACTTGACATAGACTTCAAAGCCTTCTACCATTCTAATTTTCAGTTACTAACCACAGACTCACAGTTAACTAAAGGGCCTTAAAAAGTCATCTGATTTGATGTATTGTTTTTGAAAGATCTCCAAAATTAAGTATTTTACAAGTAACTAAATGACTCCCTATTTAGCAGGTGCCTATTTATTGGGCAACTACTAAGTAAACTTAGTTACTTATAATTACTTAGAGATAAAAGAACTCCTGGAGAGAGATCCAAGATGGCCGATTAACAACAGCTCAGGATTGTAGCTCCCAGTGAAAGCACAGAGAACGAGTGGACGCCGCAATTTCAGACGAATTTCTGTGGCCCACAAACTGGGAGATTCCCTGCGGAGGAGCCACACGGGTCGCCAGCGCGACTCTTTTGGCCGGCGCTCCAGTGCGGCGCAGCGCTTCTCAGTGCGGAGTATACGTGACTGGGTGCCCTTTGAGTCAGACTCAGCTGGTCCCATCCCCACAAGAACAGCAGTTGGAAGCGCTGAGGACTGAGAGTTTCACAGCAAGCACAGCTGAACCCGGGAAGGCCTAGCTCTGTGGGGAAGGGGCGTCCACCAAAGGAAAACTAACAAACAGAAAAAACTTCATCACCAACAAGCCGGACGTTCACTCAGACCCAATCTGAAAGTCGGCAATTACAAAGACAACAGGTGGATAAATCCACAAAAATGGGAAGAAACCAGAGCAAAAAGGCTGAGAACACCCAAAATCAGAATGCCTCTCCTCCTACAGGGGATCG
>CAUYLG010067262.1:0-27616 GCA_963573385.1 Cacajao melanocephalus
GAATTAGTGCCTGAAGTATAACTTACTGCTTGCTATATCTAGCTTATATATATAATCATACTTAGTTCCATTTAATCTTTCTATATAATTACATAGGTATTATAGTCAGAGCTGTACTGACACATTTAGTGCTGATTTATAGAATCCTTTTATATAACCATATAGTAGTTTGTAGTAGGAGGAATGCCTAAAGCAGTCACAGAACAGAAGCAGTACATGGGAAAACAGCCAGACCAGGACAAGAACCAAAGACCCAGGCAGTGGCGTCCTTGCCTGAAAGGGCATACGCTGTATGGCAGGCTTGGAGCAAGAGCCTGTCCTGATAAAGGAGTTGTAGCACCTTGCATCCAGTTCCTGTGGAAAGTAGGCCTCAGGCCTGAGATCCTGGAAATAACCGAGGGAGAAGAACCCCTCTGGTGTGACCAGTCACGGCGGCTGTACACCTTGTCAGTCTTTTCTCGCTTCTGTGCTAGCGCAAAGAATCCTCCCATAAATATCTTAAGAGAAGAGCCCAAGTCTGTCAGCTCCCACTGCATTAAGCTTACAGTATCTTTCTATTAGAAACCCTTTGAAGTCTCCAGCTCCCAGATAAGAAGTGTTGCGCACGACACCTGTTGCACACGGCCCACCTCTTTGCCTCGGTGACCTAATGGGGGTGGACCCCTTGCTGTACATGACCCTCTACTACTACACACGGCACGGCCCCCTACTGCACACCGCCCACCTCTCTGCCCAGGTGACATAATGGGGTGACCCCCTCGCTTGTTATGTGATTATATGCCCTATCACTAAGCCTATAGATGATGACCTCACTCCCGACCCTGCCCCATGCTTGTATCTAATAAATACAGATGCTTCTGGGCATTTGCCCTCCTCCCCACCACCCCGCTGATCTCCGCTCATCGGTTGCATGGTCCCCGGAGTCTAGCTGCTCTTCACCAGTTCTTCAGTGTCCTGTCACTCTTCTTTTTTTTTTTTTGAGACAGTCTCACTCTGTTGCCCAAGCTGGAGTGCAATGGCGAAATCTTGGCTCACTGCAACCTCCGGCTCCCGGGCTCAAGTGATTCTCTTGCCTCAGCCTCCTGAGTAGCTGGTGTCCTGTCTCTTTACTTCTCGGATCCTGCACCTCAGCACAGCATAAGAGACACCCCATGACCCTGTGGGACCCAACAGCCCTACATACTTATCTTCTGCCTAATTTTATTTTTTATTTTATTTATTTATTTTTGAGACGAAGTCTTGCTCTGTCACCCAGGCTGGAGTACAGTGACGTAATCTCTGGTCACTGCAACCTCTGCCTCCTAAGTTCAAATGATTCTCATGCCTCAGCCTCTCAACTAGCTGAGACTACAGGTGTGCACCACCACACCCAGCTAATTTTTGTATTTTTAATAGAAGTGGGGTTTCACCGTATTGGCCAGGCTGGTCTCGAACTCCTGACCTTGTGATCCCCCTGCCTCAGCCTCCCAAAGTGCTGGGATTACAGGCGTGAGGCACCGCGCCCGGCCATCTTCTGCCTAACTTTAAAGATCACGTGTCTCAAGTTTCTCCATTAGATATGATATTTACTCTCAGTGTTTGGTATTATCTTTTATCAAAGTGAGAGGGTTTCCTTCCTAGTTTTCTGAGAGTTTTTATCACAAATGCATGGTGAAATTTGTCATAAACCCTTTTTCTGCATCTACTGAGATAATCATTTTCTTTTTTTCTCCCTCTATTTATGTGGTGAATATATATTGATAGATTTTCTGGCATTTATTCAGCCTTCTATTTCTAAGATAAACCATTTAGTTAGTTCTGAGGTTTTTCTGCTCTGATTTTACTTAGAACGTTTTCATCCATGTTTGTAACTGAAACTGGCCCATAATTTTCCCTTCTGGTACTATCCTTGCCTGTTTTTTATTGCAGCGATAAAAGGTGATACTGGCTTTGTAAAATGAGTTGGAGAGATTACCCTTTTTCTCTGTCTTCCAGAACAATTTGTGTCATGTAAGGATTATCTTTCTTTGAAGGTTTGGCAGAAGGTAAAACCATCTGGTCTGGTAATTTTTATGTAAGTGTGAGTGCATGTGCATGGCTTTCAAAAGAACCTCAAATCCAATTTATTTAATGTTTTAGACCTACTCAGGCATTTAACTTCTTATTGAATTGCAGCAGGCAGTATTATTTTTCTAGAAAATTGTTCTTGCTTTCTGGTTTCACAGTTATCAGTACAAGATTCACTGTAGTTCCTTATATCGTGTATAATTTTTCCAACCTCACTTCTATCTGCCAGTCTTTATTGGTGACTTCATTCTTGTTTTTTTCTTGATCACTTTGCCAGAGGGTTGTTTGTTGAGAGCTATTATAAAATAAAATCATCTCCCCTGTTTCTTTGCTTCGCATTTCCTTAATGTCTACTTTTTTTTCCATTTTCTTTGGATTTACCCTGTGATTCTTTTTCAGCTTCCTGTGTTGAATGCTTAGGTAGTTAATTTTTAAACCACCTTCTTTTGCTAACAGGTATTTAGGGCTATAAATATACCACTAAGTAATTTTTTAGATGTTTCATAAGTTTTGATATCAAGTGGTTTTATTGTTGTCTAAATGTCTTTTAATTCAAAACTACTGTAAATGTGAAATTCGACATCTGTAAGTTAATTAGAAATATGTTTTATAATGCATGACTCTAGCTGTCTTTTTGTTGTTAATGTTTGCATTGCAAGAAGGTCAGATAATATGGTCAGTTTTTTGATATTTGTTGAGATGCATTTTGAAGCCTAGTAGATGGTTAATTTTTATTTTCTTTATCCATTTGGCGATGTTTTAAAAATTATGTTATTTAAATTATCTGCAGCTTTATTAATTTCTTGTCTGCTATAAATATCAACCCCTTATGACTGAAGTCTTGTCATTCTGCCTTCCACTTATATTTTGAAATTTTGTTAAGTGACTACAAATCCAAGATTATTTGATAACCCTGAGGAATTGTGTCCTTTATGTGGTGGTCCTCTTCATCCTTACTACTTTTTTTTTTTTTGAGACAGAGTTTCACTCTGTTGCCCAGGCTGGAGTACAGTGACCATGATCTTGGCTCACCGCAAACTTCACCTCCCGGGTTCAAACGATTCTCCTGCCTCATCCTCCTGAATACCTGGGATTACAGGCATGTGCCATCATGCTCGGCTAATCTGTATTTTTAGTAGAGATGGGGTTTCACCATGTTGGCCAGGCTGGTCTCGAACTCCTGACCTCAACTGATCTGCCCACCTCAGCCTCTCAAAGTGCTGGATTCCAGGTGTAAGCCACCACATCCAGCTCTTTTTTTTTTTAAACCATAAAGTCTATTTGGTGATGTCAATGTTTGCAGTTACTGGTTGCCTTCTGCAGGAATATCGTTACTTTTTCTTGTGGGAGCCCCATGTTGTCGTAAAGGTTTTGCTCCCCAGGCATTTGGCATTGGCTTCTGTGAATATTAAAAAGGATTTCACAGATCCAGGACCAGGTTTTTGATGGATTTCTTGGCTAGGAGATTTGGCATCATGCCAGTGGTAGTAAATTCAGATTGTACACCTGTGCAAAGCTGGGGCTCTTGTTACTCAAATGGGTGCCCAACTACCTGCACACCCACACACCCACACACCTGCACACCCACACATCCCCACACCCACACACCCACACACCTGCACACTCACACACCCACACACCCGCACACCCACACACCTGCACACCCACACATCCCCACACCCACACACCCACACACCCGCACACCCGCACACCTGCACACCCGCACATCCCCACACCCGCACATCCCCACAGCCGCACACCCGCACATCCACACACCCAGTTACAGGCGGGGCGGAGCTCCTAACAGTGACCTGGGCAGCACGCTGCTTTTTCTGGGCAGCTCCCCAGGCCCTGGCCTCATGTGGATTCCTCTGTTCACACTCCCTCCCCCACTTTATGTCACTCCAAGACCACCTCCTAATCCCTTGCCCTCCTCCCCCTCGCCCTGGGAGCCTGTGTCTCATCTGGTGCACCCTGGGCCATCGGCGTCAGCTCTGGTTGCAGATTCGTCTGTGGCACCTGGAGATTTCCCTTCCTGTCTGTCATCTTTCTGCTCAGTATTTTATTGGGGTGGGAGAAGGAGGGGGATTATGTTTCCTCTAACATTTTTTGATCTCCACAGTGGGAGTGCCGTACCATGTCCCGGAGTTATCAGTCTCCACAGGCCACTATAATTGGAAATATCCCCTTAGGTTCTAAACAGATTTAAACTTTTACCAAACTCATACTATATGCCAGATACATACACTCAATATATATCTAAACACATTTACATATATAATGGTGCACACACACAGGCATGTATACATATATACATATCACACACATAGCATGTATTCTTATATACATATGTCGCACATATATCTACACATAGAACACAGCTGTATACGCAGCACATCTACATGCACATATATACAGTAAACACACACATAGATGTATACCCATGTACACACACACAGAGCACGTATATAATGATGACCACAAGGGCCATGAGTGTGCACAGAACTCACACTTATGAACAGGAAGCACGCAGTTAAACGCAATCCCACCCTACAGCTCAGGATGCAACTAACAATGTGCGGGACTCTGAGGGTAGGGGCTGAGGGACCTGGGTGGGAAGGGGAGTTGCGGGGAGCCAGGTGAGGGAGCGGGGTGCTGGCTGCAGGAGAAGCGGGCATGCACATGACTGGGCCCTGGGGTCAGGCCCTTCCCAGGCGGGCTTGGGCACCGGCTGCCGGATCCCTCTCTAGCTTGCTGGGGAACCCCCACTCTAATGGTGTGGAGACCGGCCTCCACGTAATCCCAGCTAATCCCAGCTACTCGGGAGGCTGAGGCAGGAGAATCACTTGAACCTGGGAGGCGGAGGTTGCGGTGAGCTGGTATCGTGCCATTGCAGCCCAGCCTGGACAACAAGAGCGAAACTCCTTCTCAAAAAAAAAAAAAAAATGACACAGACAAGATGCAAATCCAGTCTTATTTTGAAAGGTTCCATGCTAAAGAAGAAGTAAGGTTTTATCTTGCCTTCTCCCCCGGGTATCACTCCAAATCCTTGAAGATTTTTGTTTCTGTGTGTTTACCTATAAATATATGCTTTTTGCCTAAATGAAAATATAGGGACTGGTTGTCTCATAAGCTTGTTTTCTCAAAAACAAACTATGTCTTCTTAAATTTAGCTTGCCTAACGCTTCTCCCTGCTCTGCAGTCACCCTAAGGTGGCAGGTCCCAGGATTGGTGACATGAACTCATCAGTGCTTTGCATGTTTGCGAGGTGGGTTTCATTATCTCTGCTTTCTTTGGCTCAGAGAAGCAGAGAGGCTTGCTGGGCTACCCAGTTACCCTGGTAGAGCAGGGACTCCCCAGGTCCAACGGGATGCAAAGCATTGCTTCTGTCCACCACACTCTCCGGCCTCCACCCAGATCGCAAAAAAACAGGCCTCTCACCTGTCCTGGACGTAGCGCGCGGTCCCTCGGGGAAGGTGGCTGGTGCCTGCCCACTCCCGTGCTGGAGGCCTCAGCAGCCACCTCAGCCCAGGCCCCTGAGCCCCTCGCCCTGTCCTGGCTGTGGCCTGAGCCCCCTGCTTCTCTCCCACTGGGCAGTGCTGGCCCACCCTTACAGGAGCTGGTCCCCAGGATTCCCTGATGATCTTTGCTGAGTTCCCTCTGAGCAGTGGGAAGGGGAGTCTGATGTATAAATACAGGGTGGGCGCCTGCCCCGCCCATCGGGGCCTCTGCATGTGGGTGCCACGGTGCTGGCCAAGAAGAGCCAGCTCAAGGCTAATGGGCCTGGCCTGGCACAGCACCCCCAGCCCCCCTGCAGTGAAATGGAGGATGAGGCTGGCGCCTGCAAGGAGAGGCCCTGTCTCCCTTCCTGACGGCCACCTGGGACAGCTGAGGAGACCTCACTGCATTAGCGAGACCCACTGTGGGGCTCTCAGGTGAGGCTGTGGATGGAACGGGGGTTCTTGTGGGCTGGGAAAGGCTATTACAGCCACCCCCAATTCCTGCCTGGGGAGACGCTCTGGCTAATGGACTCAATAAGGATGCTGCCTGCGGAGGGTTGGGAGGAAGGAGAGCTGGCCTGGAGCCCCGGCTCCTATTTCCGGTCTGAGTTCCACCGCTTGGGAGCTGGGAACTGAACAGTTCAGGTGATCTCTCTGAGCCTGGAAGTCCTTGCCAAAATGCCCGTAATCCCTCGGGCCTGGAAAGAAGACACACACACCACACAGCCCGACAGCAGGGGAGGCCTTTCCCCACACCAGCCGAGGCCCCCTTCCTGCCTGGCGAGTGAAGAGTCCTGATGTGGCAGTCCCCTTGAGGGCAGGTTGGAGGCCGGTGTCACCTGGCCTGTGAGGTGCTGGCCCGGCGCAGGTGCTCAGTGGGCCTTACGGGTGGAGCATCAGATGACTGAGTCTCTAGGAGGGTCCCCGAGCCAGCATGGTGTTCATTCTCAATGCCTCGCCCTGCAGGGGAAAGAGGCAGAGGCATGGGAGACGCTGGGCATCTGCTTTGAACAAATATGCATGAGGAAAGAAAAACTGGGGGCCCCAGATGTCGAGGCTGATCACATAAGGGACTCTAGACAACTGACCTGGGGACAGTCTTCAGGGCGTGGGCTGTGCTGACTCTACAGTGACAGCGAGGACTTCCCTGGGCTCTTTATCCTGCATTTGCTGAGCTGGAGCTATGGTTCCTGTCTCTTCCCCAGGAGGTGAGATCCTGCCTGAGACTGGGCCAAGACCCAAGAGACAGAGACAGGCTGCTTAGAAGGACATATTCTTCCGGAAGGTGGCCGTTCTTACATTTTTGTGCCTTCTGTGCCTAGAACATTGCCTGGCACATAGAGATGCTCATACTTCTTGACTAATTACTAGTTGATTGACAGAGTCCCTAGATCCAGGCACCTGGCTCCAGCTTTTCTTGAAGGCCATTTTCACCTGGACTTTTTGGTAATAAGAGCCAGTCCATTCTCTCTCTCTCTCTCTCTCTCTCTGTGTGTGTGTGTGTGTGTGTGTGTGTGTGTGTGTGTGTATGTTTCAATGGGGTTTCTGTTACTTGCAACAAAGATTCCTGACCAGTGGAGAAACTAATACCCAAAAGAGGCAAATAGGCGTGTCGCAAATACCTGCCTTTACATGTGCAATTGGCTGGGTCCTGGTGGGATGACACCGTGAGGCTGACAAAGCCCCACTTTCTGCCTTGGGCCATGTGTGTCCGGAGGCAGCTCAGCTCTGCTTCCCCAGACCTTTGGACATGTGACATCAGGAGTGGTCCCCGCAGGTGTCTTATCTGAAGGCTCCCTCTAGGAAGAATCAGCTTTCAAGCTCACGTGGTTGTTGACAGGATTCAGTTCTTTGCCGGCTACCAGACTAGGAGACTCCCTTGGTTACTGGCTGTTGGCCAAAGGCTGACTTCAATTGCTTGCCATGTGGGCCTCTCCAATATGGTAACCCACAACGTGGCTTTAATGAAGCCAGCAAGGGAGAGAGTCTGCTAGCAAGATGGGGGTCACAGTGCCGTGCAGCCTGATCAGCTTTGCTGTGCTCCACTGGTTAGAAGCAAGCCACTTGCCGGGCGCAGTGGCTCATGCCTGTAATCCCAGCACTTTGGGAGGCCAAAGTGGGCAGATCAGGAGATCAGGAGGTCAGGAGATCGAGACCATCCTGGCTAACACAGTGAAACCCCGTCTCTACAAAAAATACAAAAAATTAGCCAGGCGTGGTGGCGAGCGCCTGTAATTCCAGCTACTTGGGAGGCTGAGGCAGGAGAATAGCTTGAACCCGGGAGGCGGAGGGTGTGGTGAGCCAAGATCGTGCCATTGTACTCCAGCCTGGGCGACAGAGCAAGACTGTGTCTCCCCCACCTCCCAAAAAAAGGAAAAGAAAAAAAGGAAGCAAGCCACTTGGTACAGCTCATATGCACAGGGAGGTGATGAGACGAGGGTGGGGCAGCGTCACTGGGGCCGTCTTGGACTCTGGCCACTGCACTGGTGGGCTGGAATGACTGAGAAGCCCCTTGCACTGCTGGTCTCCTGGCCGGCACAGACTATGCTGCAGACCAACAGCCATCTCTGTTTTGTTCTTCCCTTTTCCAAGTGGGAATTAAAAAGAAATTATTGTGATTTCCTTTTTCCTCTCCATTGTAACTTGTGTGTCTGGAGAGTGACTCTCATTTTGCCAAAGGGTACTGTTGTGGCCTGAACTGGGTCTCCTCCACAACACCTTGTACCTTGGAAGGTAGCCATATTTGGAGTGACCTCATCTTAACTTCATTATCTCTGACTGAAGTCCTTATAAGAGGAGGCGAGGACACAGACACGCACAGAGGGACCACCCTGTGAGGGCACAGGAAGAAGGCAGCTGTCTGCAAGCCAAGGAGAGAGGCCTCAGGAGGAACTGGCTCTGTGATGCCTTGATTTTGGATTTCTGGACTCCAGGACCGAGAGAAAGTACATTTCTGCTGTTTAAGCCTCGCCCCCCACCTGGCAGTCTGTGGTATTGGTGACAGCATCCCCAGAAAGTACTAGAAGTACCATTCAAAGAGGAAGCGTTTGTGGATCTGACAGAGGGTGGTGGAATAACACCCAGGGCCTGGGCTCGGAGCTGGGGAGGCAAGCCCTGCCATTGACTTTGCTCATCTCTCTTCTGTGGGAAGGAAGACATTTTCTGTTGTAAATCACACAGCTACAGATTGTGGGTGGGAGCATTTAAAACTCATTTGTAGGCCAGCCTGACCAACATGGTGAAACCTCCTTTCTACTAAAAATACAAAAATTAGCTGGGTGTAGTGGCGGGTGCCTATAATCCCAGCTACTCAAGAGGCTGAGGCAGGAGAATTGCTTGAACCCAGGAGGTGGAGGTTACCGTGAACTGAGATTGCATCACTGCACTCCAGCCTGGGTGACAGAGCCAGACTCCATATAAAAAAAAAAAAAAAAAAAAAATCACATGTAGGAAAGAAGTGGGCACCTGGAGGGTGGACTCAGGGGAGGAATGTGGCCAACACCTGCCATTTGCCCACCAGTTTCTTTATTTCTTTATTTTTTTGAAACAGAGTCATTCTGTTACCCAGGCTGGAGTGCAGTGGTGCGAACTCAGCTCACTGCAACCTCCGTCTCCCAGATTCAAGTGGTTCTCTTGCCTCAGCCTCCTGAGTAGCTGGGATTACAGGCATGCACCACCATGCCGGGCTAATTTTTGTATTTTTAGTAGAGATGGGGTTTCGTCATATTGGCCAGGCTGGTCTCGAACTCCTGAGCTTGAGCGATCCACCCACCTAGGCTTCCAGAGTACTGGGATTACAGACGTGAGCCACGGTGTCCGGCCATGCCTGCCTGTTTTACCTTGGGTGCACCTCTTCCCTGTTTTGACTCCACTGGGCTTAGCTGTGGTGGCTGTCACTCCCTGTCCCCCGTCTCTGCCTCCAGCTCCTGGGAGGGCGCATTCCCCCTACCTGGCCAGTGCTCAGGGTATCAAGACCAGAATCCCGAGAAGGTGGTGCTCTCTTTCTGCTGGGATTGCAGAATGTGTAGAAGATATGCCGAGAACTGCTGCTTACCTGCCGTTTAGTTTTTCCATTGAGAATAAATGGAACACAGACCAAAGCAGGGATGAAAACAGGGGGGAAAAGGAAGTGGCCTAGCAAACATCACTTGCGGCCCTGGATCCAGCTGTGTCTGAAGGCAGAATCACTTCTGGAACTTTCTGGGTATGTGAGTCAGTAAATTCCCTCAAATACACATACCTCCACCTACACCACACACCCAAGCTAGATTAGCCCAGGGTTCTGTTACTTGTCACTCAGAATGCTGTCTGATAACGGTGTAGAAGTCTGCGTGGGACACTATCTATAGCGGCATAAAAGCAGAGGTGGGTGGTCCACCCAGGTGGGGGCAGGGGTGTGCCCGAGACTGTACTGACTGCCCAGTGGTACCAGGGGACTTTGGGGGGGAGATGGAAACGTTCATTTTGCGGGGATGGAAACGTTCTGTATATTGATTTGGCGATGACCTGGGCACATACACATTTGTTTAAGACAATTAAACTATGTATTAAATGGGTCAGTTTTATTGTATGTAAATTAGGCCTCAATTCAATTAATTAAAAAGACATTTAAAAGGAATCTGCCTGAATGGGGAGCCTCCTCTCACAGGCCAGGAAGCTCCGCGCTGGCGCCTCTGACTCATCCAGCAGAGTTCTCCGTGAGTTTTGATTTTGTGAACTGTGCCCTGGTATTTTCAATTCTCCAACTTTCAAGCTCCTGCTGGCTTAAAAGGGAAAATTTTTGCACTCGAGCTGTCAGTGGTTTTGGTTTGGGAAGATCTCTGCAATGTGTTTGCCCAGCTTTTTGGCCTTGTCACCAGCCTGTCGAAGGGCACACGTCCCAGGCCTGGTCGCCTCCCTGTATGCTGAGGGGCCGGACCATACACCGACCGACCCATGTCCCTGCCACACCTCCCAGACAAGGCCCTGGTTCCTGCGGAGGAAGGATCGTCCTGGCTGAGGATTCTGAGTCAAGCTGTGCAGATGTGAAAAGATCCTGGGCTTAAAATCCTGGTATAAAACATAAAACTAAAGTTATCTGAAAACGACAAGGGATCTAGGACAGCTGGGCCGAAGCCAGAGAGGCATCCCGTTTCTTTTTGTGAAGATGGGAGACAGAGACAGAGGCGTCGGCGTTGAGGCCGTTTTGCTGTGTGTCTACTGAGCACTTTGTTTCCATTCCCTCGCTTTGATTCAGATGCCCATACCCTTTGATTCAGATGCCCAGACAGGTCTCGATGGCCTGTCTGGGTTATCCAGAGGCTGTGATGGGCATGTCCTGGCCACTCCATGCGTCTCCCTGGAATCCCAACTCCAGCACTTTGCTAACGGGAGACAGAAGGCCAGAGATCTGCTGGCCGGACATGGTGGCTCATGCCTGCAATCCCAGCACTTTGGGAGGCCGAGGCAGGCAGATCACGAGGTCAGGAATTCGAGACCAGCCTGGCCAATATGGTGAAACCCTGTCTCTACTAAAAATACAAAAATTAGCTGGGCGTGGTGGTACGTGCCTGCAGTCCCAGCTACTCGGGAGGCTGAGGCAGGAGAATGGCTTGAACCCGGGAGGTGGAGGTTGCAGTGAGCCGAGATTGTGCCACTGCACTCCAGCCTTGGGTGACAGAGTCAGACTGCATCTCAAAAAAAAAAAAAAAAGGTCAGAGACCTGAGTCTCCAGGGCAACAGGAAGGCCACAGTGGGGAGTCCCTGGATGCTGATGTGGGCCTCCAGCCAGGGCCATCCACCAATGCGACTGACCTTGGATGAGAAACTCCATTGAATGCATGACTCCCCACTTCCACAGCTGGGGCTGACAGCATGGGCCATGTAGCCCTGCATGGACAGTCAACAGGATACCTGCGTGCAGCTCTTGACCAGCACCCACTGCCCATAATATGACCCCAACCAACGGATCGGTGCTGGGGACAGACAGCTCACAGGCACATTCCTTCTGCAGTGGCCACTCTGCTCCCTGTCCCAGACGCCCGACTGGGCAATTAGGCGCACTGGCCGCCGCCCCAGCCCATACACCAACTCTTGGAAGTTGGTGATATAGCTGGCTTATCCGAGGAAACTGAGGCACAGCAAGACTGAGGTCCCATGGCTCATAGGTGGTGGCCCTCTACCTCCCCGAGGCTTGCTCTTGACTTTCCAAATTTGGCCTTGCTCATCCCTTGCATAATATAAAAGAACAGCTTGTTTTTATAGAGGTAATGGGTGGCAGGAAGCACAGAAAAGCGGTGAGTTCTGCCCTGCCTGGTGCCCCCACCCCTGCCCGTTCACCCCACCCTTCCCACATACCATATGGTTGTCACTAAGTTGGCTTTATAACAACCAGGGCAGCCCAGAAGCTCTGGTCCCACGCCCCCCTCTCTGTCCTGTGACCTGCTGGGATCCTTCTCCCAGAGCCACGGGATGGAAATCTCCCCCACAGCCCCTGGCTCCTCCCAAGCCCACTTTAATAATTAAATACCAAAGGAAGGAGGAGGAAAGCTGCGAGAGTGGGCAGTTCCTGTCCATCTAATCATCTGTGCAGTCTCCCTCCATTAGTGCAGAGAATGAGGTGGTCCACGGAACTGCGGGAATCCTCCCGGGGCTTTGCGGTGGGGATGGAGGGGAAGAAAGCTGCTCCCAGGCAAGACTGTGAAGACCCGAACCTGAGAAGGGCCAAAGGTTGGGGGAGGCCCAGTTCCTGGGGTTCAGCCCTGCCCATCCTGCCTTAGAACCCCTCAGGACAGATGCCTCTTCCTAGAGTCGGGCCCAGCCTGTTCCTGACCTCCAGGCCTTGCTCCTGGGTGAGGCTGCCCACCCCTCACCGGCCCTGGGCTCTGAGCCGCTGCAGCCGCACCCAGGCAGGGAGGCCCCTTCCTCCTAGGTCAGCAGCTCCACACGGGGGCTCAGGGCTGGAGTCCTGGGGTGGGGACTGCTAAGGAAGAGGTGAGTTCCCAGGAACTGGGGTGCTCTGGGCCAAGGAGGAGCCAGGGTCCCAGATGCCGACCCCCGCCGTGGCTGCCTTCAGAACAGGGACGTGCTTCTGCTTACTTGTGACTCGTCCTGTGTAGCCAAGATGCCCATGCTGGTGGGAGCTTTGCCACTGGACGGGGTCCCAGCCCTGCCCCTGGGTGTGTCCGCTCAGGACCCCACCTGGCTTCTCTGGACCCCTAGAAATGAGCTGTCAGGTGTGGTGGTCTCCGGCTCTGCTCTTCTGGGACCCTCTGACCAGCCCTGGGGAGGGTGGGACTCAGAGGATGGCAGGGCTTGTTCTGGGCATGGGGACGGCACGGGTGGGGACATGTGCTCTTCATGACCTAGAGGTCCTGGAACCCCTCCCTCCGGGCCACACGAGATCCCCTCTTTTCATAGCACAATGGCCTTGCTGGGTGGACCCGGCCGGGATTGGTAGAAAGGGGAGTACGGAGGAGCAGTGGCCTGGAGGGCAGTGGAAGTCAGGCTGGCTGGGTAGTGGACCATCAGGGACAGAGACTTGGGGGCAGCCCACTAAGGGCTGGACCACGTCACCAGGGGCAGGCTGAGCAGGCTTCAGGGTCTGCAAGTAGAAGGCCAGGATCCAGGCGGCTGGGTGGGTGAGCCTGGCAGTACTGCCCACGCCTCTGCCCATTCCCAGCTAGAGCTCGGAGCTTGAAGCGCTGCCCGCCTGCCCACTGCTGGCTCTGCTCTGCAGAGGAGGGCCCCGCTCTGTCAGCCACATTTCCTGACTGAGGGCACCAACGCCTCTGCCCTGATCTCTCTCCACGGGGCCATCGGGTGAGCAGGCTTGCCCATAAGGCTTGTCCCAAAGGAGCTGGGGTCCTAGGCTGGACACCAGGAACCCAGGATGGGGCCCTTCTGGGGGCCGACCAGAGGCAAAAGGGCCAGCCAGGAACTTGTCTAGCCTGGCCCTGGTTGGGCTGTCACCGGGGAGGGATCCCAGCCTATCACTGGGCTGTAGAGAGGTGTCTGGGCACTGGGAGGCCGGCCCTTGCTCAGGGATCTCAGGATGGAGAGGGGCATCCTCAACAGGGCCAACAGCAGGAGAGGCAGCAACCCACTCCCCTCTGGTGGACACAGGCAGGACCCTGGTGGCTGACACAGGCCTGGCATGGAGGAGGTGAGAGCTGAGGCTCCCAGAGGCCATGCAGGCCTCTGAGCTGAGAAGGGGCCCTGGCAGATGCTGGCAGAGGACTGGCTGACCATCTCCCTCTGGCAGGGAGTGGACAAGCCACAGGAGCTGGAGCATGAGCCTGTGCAGCCCCAGCCCCAGGAGGAGGCCCCAGAGCAGAAGCAAAGAGCAGGGTGTGCAGGGGAGCTGGGGGGGTGGGGCGCCCGTCCCAGGACTCCGCGCCCTTGGGCACCCTCACCGTAGGAAACAGGGACCAGGGTGGGACGGGGGGCATGAAGTCTTCCTGCCTGCAAGTTAGAAAATGTTTACTGATACACATTTTATTGTCTTGTATAAAACTTCCTTTGGCTACGTTGGGCCACTGTGCTTGTAGGTGAGCACTGCAGTGTCAGTCCCCTGGTGGCCAGGGTGGAGCCAGTGCCCACTTACAGGTGGGGGCTGGAGCCAAGAGGCTGTCCAGGAGCTGCCCAGCTGGTCCTCATGGCCTGCGGGATACCTAGAGCGCTCCCAGAGGCAGCCCAGCACTGGCCCATCCTGGAGTCAGAAAAGGCAGTCAACTACCCAAGGCGCCAGGGTCACTCCTGTCTCCAGTGCCTCGACATGACCGGAAATCACCCCATCAAAGTCACCGAATGATTCGACGGCAGGCAGGGAAGTTGTCTGCAGAAAGACTTGGCTACAAGGCCTGTGAACCAGAACCTTCTTCCAGACAACCCCATTTCCTTCAGATTTGCTCTGAAGGAAGGCGGCCTGGAGAGGATCGAATCCAAGAACAACCCCAAATGGTGGGGACAAGGCTGCTGGCCTGGTGCTGGCTGGAACACGGTCAAGGAGGGCTGACCCCAGAGGCAGAGGTGGCTGGGCTGGGTGACCACCTCTTCTCCTTTACTGACCAGCCTGGGGCAAGGAAGGGCCCCACCATCGGGGGGCAACTTCTGTACAAGGGGTCCCTAGGGAGGCAGAATGGCTGGGGGAGGCAGGCGGGGGCCACAGGGGCTGTTTGCAGGTGGCTACGCAGTCTCCCAGCCACCCCTGGAGCCTCCAGGCCAGGCAGAAGGAGGCCCAAGGAGAGGAAACAGATCTTTTTCCTCCCGTGTGGACTCAGAGGCAGCTGCCCATTCCTGTCCCAAGGCGAAGGGTCTGGAGGCCGCTTCCTGCCCCTGCCCCACCCCTGCAGGTGCTGGGCTCTCAGGAGGCGTTCCCTGGGGGGCACTGCATCTCCATGGTGACTGTGTTGGGCGTGCCGCCCCCGGCCTCCCCCAGCTCAGCGCCGTCCCGCAGGGCCCGCTGGAAGACCACCCTGAGCGGCTCCCACAGCCGCTGCGACTTGTCCCTCCCGGCCAAGAAGTAGATGATGGGCTTGGCGCTGCTGTTGATGCAGATGCACAGGTCGGTGACGTACTCTGGGAAGGGGGCCGGGATCTGGAAGACCCAGAAGAGGAACCAGTCGATCCCTAAGTAGATGGAGGACACCAGGAAGACGGACACCATGGCCAGGATGACGTGGTTGAGCTTGGCGGAGCGCTGGCGCCGCCGGGCCCGGCACTCCACGTGCAGGATGAGGGCCAGGCAGGGCAGCACCATGAGCGGGCAGCAGAGCAGGAACAGGATGATGCCCAGGAAGATGTCCATGTGCCTGCAGGCCGTGCTGGCAGCCCCGCGGCCCAGGAACATGCAGAAGTAGTTATGGAGGCAGGTGACCAGGAGGGACAGGACCCACAGCAGGGCGCACACCACGGCTGACAGGCGCTTGGGCCGCCGGCGCCAGTACCATGCAGGGAAGATGACCGACGCACAGCGCTCTGTGCTGACGGCCGGCAGGAGGCTCACGCTGGTGAGGAACATGCAGAGCCCCAGGACCCGGCACACGCTGCGGACGTACTCGGCAAAGGCACCCAGGAAGCCCCCCGTGTTCAGGATGGAGAACACCGCCTTGCTGAAGAGGTAGCCCACGTCGGCGCCGGCCAGGTGCAGGAAGTAGATGGAGAAGGGGTTCCTCTTGATGGAGAAGCCGAAAAACCAGAGGACCAGCCCGTTGCCCACAAGGCCACACAGGCAGAGGAGCAGGAAGATGTAGTTCATGACGGCCGGGGGTGGCAGCATCGCAATCTGCTCGATGGTCAGGAAGCCCCGGCTGTAGAGTTCCGGGGCCTCGCTCATGCCAGGGCACATCTGTGCAGGTGCAAAGGGGGACAGCTGTGACGCCAGCCAGTCCCCACACGCAGACCTGCACCTGGGGCCTAGCGCGGGGGTCCCGATGAGGGACATGGGACAGGGAAGGGGTCTGTAGGGCACTGGCTATGGAGCAGCTAACTGGCTGCAACTCTGTCCTCAAACACCCCTGACCTCGCCCGATGGTAACTCTGTCCCAGAGTCTAGAGCTAGCAGCACAGAATGGTGCCTACAGGAGTGGGGGTAGCACCCGTCAGTGCCCAGGAAGGGCGCCAGGCTACCCACCGGTCAGAGTAGACGGCCCAAAAAGCATCCAAGTCATGCAAGGCAGAAAAACTGCAGAGCCCTTCCATTTCTAAGAAGACCAGAGACAGGACTCACATAAGCACTGAGATAGAATCCTGAGTTATACCCGGATCTCAGCAACTGCTGGAAAGACTATCTCTGGGACCACCGGGGAAATGTGGGTATGGACAGTGGATAGATAATGGTATTGCATCGCTGTTACATCTTTTGAATGTGAAAATGTACCCCGGCTATGCACACTTTCACGATGTGGTTTCGGGAATGTCCATGGTCTTAGAAGATACAGGCTATTTGGGCGTCAAGGGCTTGGTGTCTGCAATTTACTTTCATTTGTTTATTTGCTTTTAAGACAGTCTCGTCTTGTTGCCCAGGCTAGAGTGCAGTGGCCCCATCTTAGCTCACTGCAGCCTCCGCCTCCCAGGTTCAAGCAATTCTCCTGCCTCAGGCTCCTGAGTAGCTGGGATTACAGGCACGCACCACCGCCGACCAATTTATATATTTTTAGTAGAGACAGGGCTTCACCATCCTTGTCTCCAACTCCTGACTTCAGGTCATCTGCCTGCCTTGGCCTCCCAAAGGGCTGGGATTACAAGTGTGAGCCACCATGCCTGGCCTTGCAATTTATTTTCAAACAGTTCTGGGGAAAAAGTCTATCTGTCATGAGATAGCAAGAAAGCATATGTGGTGAAGGGTTAAGGATGACTAACTGAGGTGAAGTATTGGTGGGCATTGTACTATTCTTGCAAAACCTTCCAGTGTTTCGAAAAACAGGAAACTATTTGCAGAAATAAAATTACTTGTAAGTTACATTTGAAAAAAAAAAGAGTGGACCTCGGCCTTCCCTTGAGCGGGACCCTGTCCATTCTAGTGGGATGGGAGGTGGCTCCCTGATGAGCCAGGGTTGCCTCTGGGGTTTCCAGATTGTGGGAAAGTCCAGGGGGTCCTTGGGGTGGGGGAGAGGCAACAGCTATCTGTCAAGCTGCAGGGAGCATTTCAATACTTTAACCGTGGGTGCGGCTGTAAGAGTGCATCCCAGCTGAGCATCAGGGCTGCCCTCAGGGTCAAGGCTTGCGTGTAACTGCAAGTGGGTGGGCCAGGTGCAAGGAACAGGTGAGGGGGAAGAATGGCAAACCCGAGAGCCCTTCTCTTGAGCCAAGCAGGCAGCCTGCTGTGCTCCAGCCGGTGGGGGCCAGGGAATGGGTGGGCTGGAGTGGCTGATTGTCCTCCCCCCGCTCTCCCCGGAGAAGCCTGAACTCTAGACTGGAATGTGAACTACTCGATCTTTAAATGTTAACATTTACACATGCTGTGCGGGCCAAACAACCCATCTATCTACAAGCTGGCTTCAGTTCTCAGGCGGTCCTCTCGGGACCTCGTATCTCAGAGGCAAAGGCTGCCTGCCCGGAGAATGCTGACTCCCCTCCCCACGTTGGGGATCTGCCCCAGCATTCTCCCCCTAAGGCTGGTGTCTGTCCCCACTGCTCAGGGCTCCCTAACAAAAGAGAAGGTTAGGAAGGCAGGATCCATTCTGCCACCTTCACATGGCTCCCAGCTCTGGCAGAATGCTGGGTCCTGAGAGACTCTTCTCTGGGCTCGACACCTTATTGCAAAGGGAGGGAACTCCTAGCCTGCTTGGGTCAAGGGGAATCTGAAAACAGGATTGGAGGTGTTGGCGAAACTCTGGGGAGATCCGTGGGGTCAAGGCTGGCACCGTGTGGGGACCCTGCTCCCTCCCTGACATTCTCTAAATTCATTTATCGGCGCAACAGCTCTGTCTGCCGGTCTGTCCGCCCCAAATCCCACTCCTTAGCTTTTCTTTCCTGTGGGTGACCTGGACACTCCTCTGGGCTGGGGAACTAGACCCAGTGATCTGTAGGATCCGGCGCCCAAACGGGCCCAGGAGGACTAGCTCAGGCGCCGGGAAAGAGCTGGGCTTCAGGGCTGGATGGAGGCAGCCGGCTTACTCAGTGCCTCTTGCATGCATGCACGCTGGAAAAAGTCTGCAATGCCCTCCTCGAGTCAGAGGCGGAGGCGGGGTGAGTCACTGGGCGTGTAGCTGCCGTGACCAGCCACATACAGCTTTGTAAAATGCCTGCTCCGGAGCCCGGCCCCACCCTAAGCTCTGCCTTTTTGCTGGGAGTTTCTGCAGACTGCCCCACCCGACCCACCAGTCCAATCTGCCTCCTGCGGCCACCACTCCACAGCAGTCACTACAGGAAGGAGGGAGAGGGTCCACGGGCATAGGGGCGAGATCCTGGGGGCTGGGCAGGAGTCTCCACTCTGCTTCTGACCTAAGGGCTGATCCCAGTCAAGTTACTACCTGGGTGTAAGCCTCAGTTTCTCAAATGCAGAAGAGGATGGATAGGAATTCAAGAGATTCTTCCAACTTGAGAGCGTTTTGCCTGAGATTCAGAAGAAAAAATCCCAGATTTTTCAAAGGCTCAGAGAAGTAAGGGACTAGGCAGATGGAGGGCAGAAGGAGGAGGGTCAGCCTGGAGGGGGTGACAGAGTTTCAGGGTGGGTGACTCATGACTAATGGACCCTGGGCAACACTCTCAGAGTGGCCCAGGACCGGCAAGGCTCCACGGAGCACAGGACATCAGGGCCACTGTGGGAAGTAGAAAAGTTCCTTTTTAAAATTTCTTTCTTATTAAAGAATAAATCATAAGTGTGCTAATAACTTTGTGAAGCCCTATCCTATGTAGCTGTTAGACATGCCATGCTTACAGGCACATATTACATTCTATGTCCTTGTATTTTAACCAAGATATCTGCTGGACGTGCTCACAGACATGTCCCAGCTCTCCATTGCTTTGACCTGTTTAGAAAAGTTTTAAGTTGTTAGCCAATTGGGTTTTAGTTTAGATTTCGAGGTCTGACCCCAGCCAATGGAGATCAGACACAGCAGTAAGGATGACCCCAAATGCGTAAGGAATAAATTTGTGTGTTTCCCTTTGATCTTTGTACTCTCGTGGCAAGATGGCTAGTGAGAGTACCTTCCTGCAGTCCAGGAAGTAAAACTTGCGTTGCTGAAAGATCCTTTCAGCAACTTCGAAAGTCTCAGTGCTAATTTTTCTTTGTGGCACCAAGCATCTATTTTCAACCTCTATTTCCAACAGCCACCTTGGAGCCTGCGTCCCAGGGCTTCCTGGCCCGCCTGGCTGTGGTAAGTAGCTAAGTGTCCCACCTCTGCAGGGAGGAGATGAAATGAGACCTTGCAAGGATGCTACAAGGCCACCCCAGGGTCAGCACAGCGAGGGACCTTGAGGGGGTCCAGTCCTGGTGCTTGCCTCACTGATGAGGATGGGAGGATAGGAGGTGCCAGGAAACTCGTGCCCAGCCACATAGCCCAGAGTGGCCCACTGCCCACTGTGGGTCCAGAGCTGGAGCAGGGGGCCAGGAAGGGGGAGATGGGGGAGGAGACACTGGGCTGGGTGTGCCCCTCCCACCCACGCCCGTCTGGGCAGACCCGGGGCCCTCTGCCTGTGGCACTTGCCTTATTCCTGGTGCTGGGATGGGCCTCCCAGGAGCAGTTTCCAGCCATCTCCAGGCCTGGTGTGTCTGGGCCCCAGCTCATCAGTCTGCACACCCACCTGGCAGAAACCCAGAGAGAGGGTGGATGAGGACAGTGGGGACTCCTCCCTGGAGAGTGGCTTTCGACCCCTCCCCCTCCTGGACCCCCATGCCTAGGTCCCCAGGGCTGTGGCTTTCAGCTGTCACCTTAGAGGAAAGGCAATCACCACATTCTCTTAGAGGCAGGGGTGTTGTGGGACTGTCCTGGTGAGATTCTGGAGGTCACTCTTGGGGAACCGCCCCCTGCTGCCTGTGGACTCCTCAGCCCCACTGCAGCTCACTGGAAAAGAAGCCCTCTCTTCCCCTTTGCTTGTGAGAGTTCTGGAGCCAGGCTGCTTTTGCAGACATACATTTATTTATCCACACACATTTTTTGGGCACTTTTTTGGTGCCCTGCCTGGTGTGGGACAGGGGTTTCCCAGCTATCGGTCCCAGAAGGAGGAGCAGGGGAAGAGGGATCATTTCTGGCAGGGGGGACCCCTGGAGGAGGTGGGCTCTGGCTGAGCCTGTGTTGGTAACATGCTGAGGCATCTGGTCTTTACATGTGCCTGGGAAGCAGGCTAGCTGGTCATCACTGTCACCACCACTCACCCTGCTGGCTGGCCTACACCCATCACCTGGTTTAGTCCTCATGACCAGCTATGAGCCAGGTATCCTCATGCCCCTCTGATGAGTGCTCCTGGGCTTAGAGGGCGAGGTCACCGGCCCAAAGGCACACCCGTAACCACACCACGCCCTGCAGCTCTGCAGATTTGTGTCTGGAGCAACCGCCCAGGAATGGAGGAGGTTGTAGAGGGCCTGGCTGCTGGCGTGGAGGGGGGGCGGGGGGGAAGCTGCACCCACCCTAGGATGGGAGGCCAACGGGAGGCCTGGGGAGGGGGCAACCCTGCTGAAGGCCAGTCCATCATGGCTGGCCTGACCTCATGGGTCTGCCTGCCTTGGATCCCCTGGAATTGACCCCTGTCCCCCAACCTGAGCTCTGCCCCTTCAGGAAAGCACCTATTACTTTCTGCTGTGCTGGGGGGGAAACTGAGGCTGTGAGCGATAAGGGCCTTGCCGGGTACAGCCCGGGTCACAGGCTGCCAGGCTCTTCCTCTCCCGAAGGGGAGAGCTTGGAAGCCCGCTCAACTCAACTCCCCGGAAATTCTTTCCTCTGCGCCGCACGGGCCTAGGCCAGCCACGCGCCCCCGCCTGCCGCCCACTCCTCCCGCCCGGGGGCGGGCCGTGCCCCTGGCCTCCGCGCCCACCATTGGCTGGAAGGGGTGGCCATCTGCGCATGTGGCCCGCCTCCTCTTTAACTCTTGGCCTCCCGGAGCTGGCAGCGCAAGTGCAGCCCCAGGGGTCGCTCCCAGGACCCCTCCCACTCAGTGGCCCGGCTCCCCTCGGCCCGCGCAGCGGGACCGCGCCGCCCTGCGCCTTCATCGGGCGTCTGCTGGCACCTCTGCCTGGCCTACGGGTGACACAGCCTGGGGCCTGCGGGGTGCCCCAGGGTGGGAGCACCCTGTGTGCCGGAGCGAGCCAGAGCGTTCGTGGTGTGTGTGCAGTGGGTTTGCAGACAGCCGGTGCTGCGACTGTGCATCTTTAGTCTCCCTCCTTGGACTCCAGTTGGGCCACTGTCCCGTAGCTACGGACAGGCCGCACCTTCTCCACGCTCTGGGGCCTGTCCGAGCTTTCCTGCCCTGCAGCCCCGGACCTACTACCTGCCCTCATCCTTCCTGGTCCCTGGGAAGAGCCCCCCAAGCCCTCTCCATTGCCCCTACTCTTTTTGGTGACCCTTCTAGATACTCACCACCCCTAGGTCTGGGACCCTGGCTTTGTTTCCAGGGATGTCCTGACTCACAGGAGCCTCACCCATTCACCCTGACCAGCTTAGACCGCAGCCACACCAACTAGTGTCCCAAGGGCAGTGGGCTGCCCCCCCATGCTGGAGGTGGGCATGCAGTGGGGGTCCCCATCTCCCCTCTCTGCTATCTGCTTTCTCCATATGTGGTTGTCCCTGTGTGCCTGTCCTTGTCCTGCCAGGGACGACCTGAAAAGCGATTTTATTCATGCACAGAAAGATCTAGAAGCCAGTGGATCCCAGGTGGACTATATTAAAGGATATGTGTGTGACACGTGTATGGGGTGCGTGTGTGCAGGTACGTGTGTGTGCGTGTGTGTGAGCGTGTGTGTGCGTGAGCAGGAGTTCGTGAGTGCGTGTGCATGCGTGTGAGTGCGTGTGCGCACGTCTGAGTGCGTGTGTGGGTGCGTGTGTGTGCGTGTGTGTGCGAGTGCGTGTGTGGGTGCGTGTGCATGCATGAGTGCGTGTGTGCGTGTGAGTACATGTGTGCGTGTGTGCGAGTGTGTGTGTGCATGCGTGTGTGCGTGTGTGGCTGTGTGCGCGAGTGTGTGAGTGCGTGAGTGCATGTGTGCATGTGCCCCTCTGGGTGGGATCTGGGCTATGACAGAACTAGTTTCCACTGAAGCTGACCCTAAAAAACTGCCAGCGCAGCTCACACCTGAGCCTCCCCTCGGTGCATGCCCAAGGGTGGCCTGGCCACCTGTCAGTCTCCTGCAGCCTTGCCCCCAGGAAGCTCCTCCTCTCCCTTCACCCCCACCCCACCATGACCCAGCTGCAATGCAGCTGGGGCCGTCCCAGACCCTCTCCTCCTCCCCTGGCCGCTGCTTAGGCTGGGCCAGCAGGCACTGCCATCAGAGGGGCCTGCCTCACTCCCCCAGACACAGAGCCTGTTTCCTCACTCCAGGCCTGGAGTCCCTGCTTAACAGCTTGGATTGAAGAGGCTTGTCTGGGGAAACTGAGACCTTGCAGAATGTTCCAGGAACTGCCTCCATCCAAGGCCAACAGCTTCATCAGGCCGCTGGCCTGGGAGAAGGCGAGACTATAGCTGCCCAACCTCCTGTGGCTGCCCACAGAGACCCCCGTGTGCACCCCAGGGCTGAGAGCAGGGGGAGATGTCTCCCTGATTGTGGAACACTGCCTGCTGGGTGTTCCCTTCCAGCCCCTCCAGAATGCATGCTTGAATGGCCAGTGAGGCTGGGGAAGGGACCGAGGGGAGCCGTCACCCCCAGGAGCACAGAGCAGGAGCTGGACAGTGGGGCTGCGGTTGAGGCCAGCTGGGAGGGGAGGTCAGGTCCTGCCACAGGAGGGGGACTTTTAAAGTTTCCCCATGGCCCCAGAACCCTGGAGCCTCAGGAGTGGCAGGGGAGCTTCACTGGTGGGTGACAGCCTTTCTGGGGTCTCAGGGCTCCCTGACTGGGGCCTTAGGATGTCTGGGAGCTGCTTGCCTGGGCAGCGTCCACCTCTCGGCCCTGACGGTACCCGCGTCATTTTCCTTCTTTGCCTGGCCCTTACCCTGCAGCCTAGGTTGTTGAAACACCCTCCCCTGGACCCTGGGCCCCCGGAATACCTGCAGCTGTCCTGATCCGAGGAGGCCTCCTTTTGTGGAGGGTTCTTCCTGTGACTCCCGCCTCCGGCCGGCCGACCCAGCGGGGGCAGCAGGCCAGTGCTGAGCACGGCCCAGAGCCTCGGAAAACGCGAGCTCAGAGTAGAGCCCTCGCCTGCTGGAAGAAACGGCTTTGGAAGCAGAACCCGCCCCAAACCCAATTCCTGGCCCGGCAGGAGGGGGAGGGGGAGGGGAGTAGGAGGAGGGGCTGAGCAGAGATGAGGCTTCAGGAAGGAATGCCCTGCTCAGGAGCCCCCCCACCAGCCCCACAGGGAACTCATCTCTCCGCCTGGTGACGTCATGTTGGCCCGAGCACTGCAGCCCGAGTCCAGCTGTTCATCTCCCTCGCATTCTGCTGCTAGGCAAGGCTGCCCAGGAGAGGGAGCACTGGCTGTCCACTTGCCTGGGGCCTTTGGTCTGCCCCTAGTGGGCATTTTGGGGCAGGCTGGCCCAAGAGGGACTGGTCCCCGCCCCGTTGTTTTAATTTACTCGGGCTGATACAGAGCAGGGGGGGCATCAGGGCGAGGGCTCAATGGAGAGGCAGCTCCGAATTGGCAGAGAGGTGGGCAGCACTGCCCAGGCGGCACCCCTCCCCCTTCCGACCCCGGACTCGGCCTGGGCCCCCTGCGGGCTTATGGAACCAGGAATTCCCTTTTCGACAGCCCTAATAGCAATCAGATGGCGCAAGTGGAAAATCACGGCGCTCCGCAAGCGGGCTGGAAACTGGCAGGCTGCTGTGCCAGTGCCCGTGCTGCTCAGAGGGAGGATGAGGTGGGGCCCCCTTCCCTGTGAGCCCCTGGTGGGGGGTCCTGGAACGCATTCCTGCCTGGGGCCCTGCAGGCATGGTAGGGGTAGGGGGTTCAGAGTGGGGAATGCAGGAGCCAGCAGGGTGGCCAGGAGGAGGGGTTGGTGAGAGGGCTCCCCTCTTGCCTGGGGCCAACTTTCTCAGGGTCCAGGAAGCCCAAGGGAATTCTGAGCTTTTCCTGTGGGAGTGTAGTGCCCCGACTGGGAGGGTGTGCCTCTGTGGGCATTTTGGAGGGAAAGGAGACTCAGAGCTGCCCCTGCACCTGCCCTGGGAGCTGCCCGCCTCCTGCTTGTCCTGGCCATGTGCAAGCCTCAGTGTGGAAGAGGGAACCTTGCACTGCTCCCCTCAGGGTCCAGCTGGCCTCCTGGGGTCCGGTTTTCAGGGATGAGGTGGGGAGGGGACTCTGGGATCCTGGAGGCTCAAGGTCCACGCCCAAGGCTGAGAGAGAGGCTGGCAGGCAGCAGGCAGGGTGGTGACCTGTCTCCTCCTCTCCAGGGCAGCCAGCTGGGGCCCAGCTGGAACACTTGTTTACACGGGGAGGCTGGGGGAGGCTGAATCCCAGCGAGTTCCAAGTGTAATTGCGTTTGGATTCTTAAAAGGAATTGTGTGAAGTGGGCAGAGGCTCTGAAGTCCACCGCCTTATTTGGTGTGGAAATTTGTTTCTCTCAAAATAAGCAAGAGGCACTTGTGAATGGGAGGGTCGTCCTGGCCTGGCGTGTGGAGTCCCCTTGCCGGGGGCCTGGTGTGTCTGGCTGCTCAGGGGCAGGACTGCGGACTCGGGGCTTATTGGCTCAGATGTTTGTTTCCTTCGGCTCCAGGGGCTGGAAGGCCAAGATCAAGGGACCTGCAGATTCAGCGTCTGGTGAGGACCCAGCTTCTCACTGTGTCCCCATGTGGTGACCCCTTTCAGGCAGGCGAGGGAGCCCGATGGGGCCTCTTTTATAGGGGCATTAATGCCATCATGAGGCTCCACCCTCATGACCTGCTCACCTCCCAAACGATGCACCTCACACTGATGATTAGATGTCAACAGATGAATTTGGGGCAGCGGGGCAGGGGGCAGGGGGCAGGGGGTGGGGCTACAAACATGAGTCTCTAGCAGCCACCCTGGGGGTCTCCCCACTCCCTGGGGGAGTGGTGGGCTGTGGGGGGTATGCCCAGAGGCCCAGCGCTAGGAGCTCCTGTTCTGCCTCCAAGCCCGGGTGACTTTGGTCAGTTTCCTTCCCACTGGGGGCCCTGGTTTTCTCAGCTGTCAGATGGGAAAAGATAATGACCCATAGGGTTACAGCTGGGAGGGGTAGGATGCCAGGTGGAAGAGCTCTTTGCGCACCTCACAACGCTGTGCCCTGCTCTGTGTGTCCTGAGGGTGTGCTTCCCTTCTCCCTCCCAGCAAGGCTCAGGGCTCTGGCTGATGCGGAGAATGGGGCATGGTCCCTGCTCTTACAGCCCTCACTTTCTGAACAGCCACCACTTGCCATCCGGTGTCCTCTCCTGCCCCTCCCAGTACGGAATAATTTTTTTTTTTTTTTGAGACAGAGTCACGCTCTGTCGCCCAGGCTGGAGAGCAGTGGTGCAATCTCGGCTCACTGCAATCTCTGCTTCCCAGGTTGATGCGATTCTCCTGCCTCAGCCCCCAGAGTAACTGGGACTACAGGCACATGCCACCATGCCTGGCTAATTTTTTGTATTTTAGTAGAGATGGAGTTTCACTGTGTTGCCCAGGCTGGTCTCGAACTCCTGAGCTCAGGCAATCTGCCAACCCTGGCCTCCCAAAGTGCTAGGATTACAGGTGTAAGCCACTGCGGCCGGCCTAAGAACTTTGTTTTCAATTGTCCCCTGCCAAGGGCTTCATGGTCCTATGCTTCTCCTCATGTCCCCCTCCTGAGGGTGCAGGCCTGGACCCTCCTCTGCAAGGAGGTCCTTGGGGGAAGGAGGCTGGTTCTGGACAGAGTGTCTCTCTGCTGGGTGCTTCTGTGGCCTAGGGTTGCCCTGCTGCTTCCTGGATGAGGGGGTGGGTGTGGACCAGCCCTCCTGGCTCCTCTGCCACCAGCACCATCCTCAGTAAAGATTATAGGTATTTCCTGAGCATCTGCTGGGCGCCAGGCACTGTGCTCTGTGCTGATGAGCAGGACAGGCGAGGTCCCTGCCCTCCGGGAGCTGATGTCCAACAGAGAGACAGATCAGGTCAAAGGAAACACATGTCAAACCGCACCTGCGGTAAAGAAGGTACGCAGGGCCATTCTGGCCACAGCGATCTGGTCAACCTCCTTGAAGAGGGGACAGGGTTGTGACAGGGAAGTTGGGCACATATCAGTGCTGCCTGCCTTCCTGTGGTGATAGGCTGGCTCTGTAGGGCCATGTGTTCCAGGCCCTTCTCTCTTCTACGTGGTTCAACCCCTGAAAAGCTGTTTCTCCAGGAGACAAGACAAATATGCATATGGTCTGGTTCTCCCAAGTTAACCCCTGAGGCCAGTTGGTTTCAACTCTTGAAATAAAAAGGTTGAACCAGGCTGGGCATGGTGGCTCACACCTATAATCTTAGCACTTTGAGAGGCTGAGGTGGGTGGATTGACCGAGCTCTGGAGTTCAAGACCAGCCTGGCAACATGGTGAAATCCCATTTCTACTAAAAATACAAAAAATTAGCTGGGCATGGCGGCACACACCTGTAGTTCCAGCTACTTGAGAGGCTGAGGCATAAGAATCGCTTGAATCTGGGAGGCGGAGGTTGCAGTGAGCTGAGATCATGCCACTGCAGCACTCCAGCCTGGGTAAGAGAGTGATTCTGTCTTAAAAAAAAAAAAAAAAGGTTGAACCAAGGCCTAGCTGGCTTTCCTCATAGTGAAAGGGACCTCTCTCCTTCGACTCTGTTCCCCTCCTCCGCTAGGCTGGACCTTTCTGTGCTGGAAGGTGCATCTTAAGAATCTCAGCAGAACTTTAAAGAAAAAAAAAACAAGGCCGGGCGCGGTGGCTCATGCCTGTAATCCCAACACTTTGGGAGGCCGAGGCAGGCAGATCACCTGAAGTCAGGAGTTTTAGACCAGCCTGACCAACATGGTGAAACCCCATCTTTAAAAAAAAAAATAAAAAGGAATCTCAGCAGAAGTCTACATTCTCCTCTGTCCTGCATGTGGTAGACCATTCATTTATCCACCCACTCATCTACCTACCCAATTACCCATCTACCCACTCACCCAACCATCCATTTATCCATTCATCCACCCATCTACCCACCAGACCATCCATCCATCCATTTATCAATCCATCCATTTATCAGTCCATCCATCCAATTATCTATCCATCCATCCATCCATTCATCTATCCATCCATCCATCCATCCATCCATCTACCCATCAATCCATCCATCCTTCCACTTATCCATCTACCCATCAATCCATCTGTCCATCCATTCATCCATCCATCTACACATCTACTCACCAAACCATCCATCCATTTATCCATTCATTCATCCATCCATCCACCCACGAAACAATCCATCCATCCATTTATCCATCCATCCATCCATCCATCCATCCATCCATCCATCCATTTATCCAACCATCCATCCATCCATCCACTCACTTATCCATCCACCCATCAATCCATCTACCCATTCA
>CAUYLG010067264.1:0-19121 GCA_963573385.1 Cacajao melanocephalus
TGTGGCTCCTCCGCCGGGAATCTCCTAGTCTGTGGGCAACAAAAATTCATCTGAAAGTGCGGCGTCCACTCGCTCTCTGCGCTTTCACTGGGAGCTACAATCCTGAGCTGTTGTTAATCGGCCATCTTGGATCTCTCTCCGAAAAGTGTTATTTTTCATTACTCACAAGATGGTCTCTATAATAGCAATTCCTGGTCAATTCAAAGTATACTTTGCCTTATGAGAAGACACAAGGAGGTATAGTGGAAATAGAAGTGGTCAATAAATCTTAATGAGTCAATGAAGAAATTGGGGATATAACCAAAACACCTTGATGAGTCACCTCCTGTCTCTAGATTAATAATTCATAAAATGGGAGGATTAAACTAGACAATCTCTGAGGTTACTTGTATCCATGTTTTGCGACATATATTAAGAGGACAGAGCTGGCTATTTTATTTAAGTAGCTCCTAGAAACAAAGAAGAAAATGGGAGACACCCAAATAAGAAAAAAAAAGTTTGGAAATTAAAAGAGGTAATTTATGAAAGAAATACTATATTAAGTCAGTAAACTTACAAATAAATGTTTGTCCTTGCTAATGATCAAGAAAATACAAATTAAAACATAGGCTTTCATGATTACCTCATAGCCTGGCCAAAATGGAAAAGACGAACTTTCATAATTTTCCATCGTAGCATTGTTATCATAGCAACACATTGGAAACAACATATATGTCTCATTATGCTATATCTGCTTATTGGAATACTACCACCCATTAAAAAGGGTATGAGTCTAAATGCCTTAACAAGGAAATACAGCTACCATATATTAAGGAAATAGAGAAAGTTACAAAACATGTATACTACTACTCCACTTAAGGAAAATATATGTATATATGCACAGAAAATCTTCTGAAAGGACACCCACCACAATATTAACAATGGATATCTCAAGGTCCTGAAATCATTGTACGGCAGTCTACTTAATTCTTTTGTATTTTGTTGGAATATTTTATAGTGAATATGTGCTACTTTTGCAATCCATAAGTTTCAACTCCATTTGGGAATAATACATAATTACATAAAATGCTGTAAGCATACTGCACATAGAAGAAAATTGCATTGAAAATGGAAATCAACCTTACTTAAGCAGTAGATGGTAAGGGGAGCTGCTAACCTGATCTGCTCTCTCAGAGCCCTGGAGCCTTAGATACAACTATGAGTGGACTCTTTGAGGTCGAGATATTTGCCTTTTATAAGTTGCTTGTATTTTCTGAGCCTCAGTTTCTTTATCTGTAAAATAACAATGGTAATTTTCACCTTGAAAGTAGTTGCAAGAATTCAATCAAATAACACCTACAAATTGCTCCAAATGAGCCCAGTAAATATTAGCTGTTATTATTATTCAAAATTAGTATATTTATACTGTGACAAACAGGCATTATTAAATATCTTAATTGATAGAAACCATACTGGAATAATATGCCTATGTGTCATTTGTGGTTTTTTGTGTGTTAACTTCTAAGGCTAGTGGGTGATAAGGTATTCTTCATGGGATAGTGGTGAGTCTTTGGTATGAGTGACTTTACTTCCTTCAATGGATAGTCTCCTGAATTCTCTGATGTGCAGTCTCCCTGCTCTCCCTTGCCAGCTGCTCAGGTAGCAACATATATGGAGGTCCTAACAGGAGCACAACCTCGACCTAGACACAGTTGAGGGATATAACAGAGGAATCGGTGAGATGCAAACTCTGTCTTCAAGGTGCTTACAATCTAGTAAGAAAAACAAGGCAAGGCTCCCCAAACTGCAGTGCGGTAAAATGTTGTATCTGTAACAAAACAAAAAATACACTAAAAAATGAGAAAAGTTTATCCAATTCACTCTGTAAATGGAGGCTTCAGAGAAGCTGTGATTCCAGACTAATCTTAAAAAAGAAATTTTCTACGAGGAAGATGGAAAAAGGGCATTCCATGCAGAGCAGGAAACCTGCAGAGGCATTGGAATATTATGCCCAGGACACGCCAGGTGTCTTCGGGAAGAGGGTGGCATGGGGGGCCAAAAGCATGGTGGCTGGCAAATGGAACGAGTTGAACCTGTAGATGTGGGGTTCTCAACTAGACCTACCATTAACTGGCCATTAGAGCTCGGGCAGGAATCCCTCTATATCCTTGAACTGTAAAATGGAGGTAGGTGTGGGATATAGACCTAACCTACAAAGCTCATGTGAGTATAGAACTGGGATCTCAAGGTATGGTGAATTTCAGTAAGATTCAGTATCTAAGCATTGGGGGTAGGCAGAGAGGGTTAGAAAAATGGCTGGAGGGACTGAGCTGAGTCTCTTTTCCAGGGGAAGGGTAGGCGGTGACCCTAACTGGAGGAAAAGCTTTCCTCTCCAGAGAGATGCGTAGGCAAGGCGATTTTAGAGTCCTCGGTGAACTCACTTTTGGTGACCTGAGAAAGGGTCAGCAAGTACTGGGAGGGTCAGTAAGATGAGTTTAAGTACAAGCTGAGAAAATATGATACCACAGGAGAATCCGGGAAAGAGCAGTCACCAGCAGAAAACTCTGGCATCCAGTTCCCACCAGTAAACAGCCAACTTGGAAGCAGGCAGAGCCTTCTGTGCTGAGCTCAAAGCAAGCAAGTAGGATGAGATAAAGAGGTCCTGGAGTGCGGGCATGAAAGAGAAGGAGGAGGCATCCTGCCTGGCCAGCAGCTCTGAAACTGTAGCTCCATCCCACTCACCTTCCCTGACCTGTCCTCTACCCTGCAGCCTGACCTCCTTTTCCTGGGGAGGTGGGGATCTCCTCCCCCTCCCCTGCCTGACAACCTGGGCTGGAGATCAGGGCAGAGGTTTTGCCATGGTTAGGTGAATAAATGACTGTCTAGGCCCTTGGATATTTATCTGTAAAATGGAGATAATCTATACATTACTTGGCTCATAGGATTTTGGAAAAGGGCAAACAAAGTCATGTAAAAATGCCTTATACTCGATTATTGTCAAGTCAGACCCTAATTTGTCTTAACTTTCAAGTTTCCTCTCCTGCCAATAAACATTGGAATTTTAAACCAAAAAGATCAGGGTTTCTTTTTTTACTAGGCTTCCTTATCAATATCCTTTGGACATCTTAACTGATACTATTTCACAAAACGTAAAAATACTAGGAAAATTTATAAAAGTCTGTAAAATGAAAGATCTGTTAACCTAGAGGAAGAAACCAGCCTGCAACTGAAACTGGCTGCAGCCTTATACACCTTGGCTTTTATTGCCTAGAAAACTCTGTACAGACCAATCTGATTGCACACAGAGTCCTGTGCTGTGAAATAGCAGACAAGGGCTCTGACGCCAGCCTCACAGCCCTGTGCCTTTCTGAGCTTTGCTTTCCATGGAAAAGAGGTTGGTCTAAAAGACCTCTACCATACCAGCAGATTTGGAGGATCTATAGCGTCAATATTCCTTGGACACTTCCTGTATTCCTCAAGCTGCCTGGGACTTGAGGGGGTGAGGATGGGGGAGTGGTTATGAAAAGTGTGTGCATGATGGTCCCTACCTCAAGAATCCTAGGATAGTTGAAGGAGTCGGATGCAAACACAGAGATACACAAACAGAAAGTTAGCAACCATTTTCTCCTCTCTTGTTCTCATCAGGTGCTTGATGCATTTGCATATTATGATACACACAGTTCCAGAAGGAACCTATGAGGTGAGAAAGGACTGGAGGTACAGGGGAGTGGGTTTGCACAGGCATTTTATAGAGGGAAACACTGAGGACTCATAGGATAAAGAGAGTCCTGAGCTGGAATAAAGAACTCGGCTCTCTTGGTTTCCACTATAAGCAGATGGTCTGGCATTATGGAAAGCCCATGGACTGCGGAGTTAGGCCTACATTAAAATGTTCCCTGGTGTCTAGTGACTTTGGGTGGGACACTATCTAATACTGGCATTTCGAAGATGATCCCACGGGCTTGGGTGAGGCTGTGGTGAGGATTTTGAAAAGAGATGGTGTGTGTGAAGTGTCTTGCACACGGTAGATGGAGAAAAAGGAGCGACAGGTGCCCGGCCTCAGGACACGGGGTTAAGGCCTGCCAGGGAGGAGAAACTCTGGCATGGTCCATCCTGCTCTCCTTTTGGTCAGATATATACCTTGGGCCTTCCATCCTGGAGTCCAGAGAAACAACTGGTGCCTTCAGCAAGCCAGGACTACCTGGAAAGTACTCAACCTAAAGATGGCAGTGATGCCGCTTGGCAGCTGGGGATGGTGAGAGCAGGGCAGATGCAGAGCTTGCTCTTCAAAAGGACACAGTTGAGCCTGGAGAACATCTCACCTTCTTTAAGGCCTTGAGCTCATTGTTCAGCACTCATCATCTCCACTGCACTGAGGAAAAGGGGAGAAGAGGGCAGGGCAAGCATTTTATTCCCTTACTCATCATTCCTGCAAGATAAGGCTTCATCAAGGTACATCTGAATTAAGGTGCATTCTCCTTGCTGTCCAAACAGCCAGCCAGTATTTATTGAGCACCTGCTGAATGCACATACTATGCTAAATGTCCAGGGAATTTACCATGCATATGAGAGAGAAGAAAGAGTGCATGGCATAGTCTGGCACATTGGAACTGAATCTTGGCTCTATTATTTACTACATTTTGGGACAAGCTACTTAACCTACATGAGCTTTAGTTTTTTTAACTACAAAATGGGGATGATGATTTTACCTTGAAAGATTAATATGGGTACTGACATAGAACCATGTATGTTTCGAACATGATAAGAGCTGAATAAATGACACTTGGTGTTCAGTCATTACTGTTATTGTATGATAGAATTAGAGACTTGCTACAGGCTGAACTATGTAAGTACCTTTGAGTAGAGAAATTGTTAAGAGCAAGAATATATCAGTACAGCGTGAAGTAATTGCTGGGCAAACTCTCTCTGGATGATATGTGATTTGAGTTGAGGCTTGAGATCTAGAGTGGATTTCGATTGCTGGAAGAAAGAGAGAAAACATTCTGGAAGAACAGAAGGAACAAAGTCATGGAGGCAGGGATGCCCTGAGCATGTGTAGAAGGCAGGAAGGGGCCTGAATCAGGCCTGAGGCTGGAGCACGCTGGAGCAGCACTCTGCATAGGAAAGAGAAATGAGATAGAGGAGTTCATGAACACAGCGCAAAGTCTTGGACTGAAGCTGCAAGCACCCGGGAGGATCTGTTTCAGATGGAGGAAGGAAATAATGAAAACAATCAGAAAGCCATACCCAGGGTAGACTGCAGCAAGAACACATGGAATAGCAGGGCAATGAAGAATCTGGTGTAGTGAACTAGGTAAATAATGACAAAGTCATAGGTGACAGAGATAGAGGAGTGTGAGCCTAGGTGACAGCTATAAGACAGCCTTCCTCTCCCCATCACAGCTGCCAGATCAGGGATGCATGCTCCTACTTTCTTCTTCCTGGGCTTCTAGTACTTTAACACTGCAAGTGCTGGGCAGCAATGGCGGTGGCAGTGAGGTGGGGGCTTTCAACTCAGAGTTAGTCGGACATGAGCCTATAAAAGCTTTGAAGCAAGGATGAACCACACTTCTACTAAAAACATCATTCATTGCTTCTTTCAAAAAATAGATACAGAGTGCCTAGAACGCTGCAATATTGTTCAAGGCGCTGCCCTTATAGAGTTATTTTCAAGTTGAGGAGGTACTAAAAACAAAGTCGTTCAGATATGCTTGATGGTGAAAAGTGATTTGGAGAAAGATACAGCAGGATGCAAGGGATAAAAGGCGCTAGGATAGGTAGGTCTTATTATTAATACTCTATATGACCTGGTTGATATCCTTGCTGGTAATGAAACTTCTGAATTGATTCCTGAAAAGATTGAGGAGACCCTGGCCTTGGAGATACCTGAGGAAAGTGTTGCAGGCAGTAAGAGAAGGACTTGAGGAAACAAGGTCAAGGTGGCTGGAATGCAGGGACCCCAAGGGAAGGGTAGGGGGAGATGCAGTGTGGAGGTCTGGCATCTGCACCACACTCGACCAGAGGAGGTGGAGTGGGACGGGGTAAAAGGAGTGAGGTGAAGGAAAGAACCTGTGTAAAGAGTCTGGCTCCTACTCTGAGTGAGATGGAGAATCACTGCAGAGGTCTGAGCTAAGGATCAATACGATCCAATTCATATTTTAGATGATTCATTTTCATATTTTAGATGATCCAATTCATATTTTGGATGATTGCTCTATTGAGAATCAACAGCAGGGAAGCATGTGAAATAATATACCTCATCTATTTGAAAATCAATAAAGTATCAGGAAAATATTGGGCATATTTTGAACACTTCCAATGTGCCAGGCTTTATCCAAGCACTTTTTAGAGAAGGCCTTAGTCAAAACATATGCCAAAGCTTTTAAGAGAAAATGCAGTTACTCCAGGTTACATCTGAGGAACAGGCTTAGTAGGTCTGAAAAAACTTACCCATAGTTGTACTGCTAGTAAGTCATAAAAGGCAGGTCTGATTCTGAAGTCTATTCCCTGACCAGAAGCCTCTCCCACCACTGGTTTTGCTTTGGCTTCCAAATTTGAAATCATCCAGATTCTTCGAAAACAAAAGTTGAATGGACCCTGATAAAAAAGGCCTCTGATAGGGGGTGTCCAATCATCAGCTAGGACTTTTTTCAAAATGCTTTGAAATTTTTGTTAGCTAGTGAGAAGAGCATACTCAGGTAAACTGTTTATCTGAATAACGCAGGAGATTGATGATTGAGCCTGGCCCAGAAGCCAAACCTCCAGACTGTCCTCATCAGGCAGAGGGATTGTTGTCTAATACAAATCAGAAAACATGACTAGTAGATTAGCAATGACTAATGCTGTGAGGTAGCCCTTTGAATATACTTGGCTATGTTCCTTACCTGCAAAATAACTGTCTTGTTTTAATTTCATATTGAGCAGATTGGTGTTGGCTATTTGTCAATTAGTCCAGTTGGAGAAGTCAGCTATTAGAGTAGAGTCACATCTTGCACAGGATTTTAGAAATTTAGTTGCAAAACTTTTGCTTTCTTAAAGAAAAAAAATTCTCAAATTGTGGAAAGTAAAACTAGCATAGAAAATCCTTTGGAAAGTGTCTTCCTTAGAGAACAGTGCACCATCTCTCAATAAATCTAGCACAGTTACTTTAACCCCCAGCTTTAGAGTTAAATTTGCATATGATGCAAAAGAACTGTTTAAATATCTACAAGTCTATGAACTGAATGGGTTTCCAAAGGAACATACGTGCTTGGATGTGTATTGACCAGGGAGAGGACACCTGCGAATTTTAAGGAGCATGTGACTCTGTCCCACTTGTATCTTTGCTTGGAAAGCTATGTTCCAGGTTTTTGCACATCACCGCCAGCCACTAAATCAATTTCTCCTTTTCTATTCCTTTAAAGGCAGCATTTTAAACCTCCTCCTAGGGGGTTCAAGACTTCTCTACAACTCTCCATATTTTATTTATTTTTAATGTCTTCTTATCTCCCTTGGGTCATTCTGGTAACCCTGAGTTTATCCTAATTCTCTGTGACTCAGTTTCCTTATCCACCAGATGATTTTCAAGATGGTTTCAAGTCATTCTTGATGATTCTGAGTTAAATCTCCTTAGACTCATTTTCTTAGATTATCATTAAAGTGTGTCTAGATAAAAATAAAAAGTTCCCATGCTACACACATTTTATGAGACGAAAGGGCCACGACTTTCTTCTTTCTGATGTAAATATTTATGTCTTTAGATCCACAGCCTGTGTGTGTGTGTGTGTGTGTGTGTGTGTGTGTGTGTGTCTGTGTGTGTGCCTGTGTGTGTGTGTGTGGCTGCAGTAGGAGCCACATGCCTTTGTGTGTAAAGAAATCATACTTTCCTCCCTGAGACGTTCCTTTACTCCTCTTCTACAAGAATTAAGTCAAAGACATCTTTAAAACCTTGGTGGAGCAACTTCTAGTCCTCCTTCTCCAGACAGGAATGACTTTTAAAATAAATATCTCCTGGCTGGAATGCAGGAACCCGGCGTCCGTTTGTTCATTCTTCTCCCATTGGGTAGCACCCCATTTATATCCTGCCAGACAGATGTGTCTGAAGGCCTCCAGAGAAGGGCATGTCACTCACTCTCAGAGCACTCGGTCAACGGTCCCAGTGTCCGAGGAACTTATCAGTTGTGAAATTCATTGTGTACCCTGAATCTCCTTTGCCACATTATTAACCAGTGTTGCCTTGCTCATTCCCCAGTGGACTTGCAGAACAGATGGCTATTTCTTCTGCAGGGTGGAGAATGGGGAAGCAGACGAATCTTTAGATGAGGCTAGTCAATTAATTCCTTCTGTCCATCATCACTCCTCTTAATAACCTCCTCCATCCCTATCCCGTATCCACACCACATAAATTCCCATTAAATTACTAGATAGAATAGACGATGAAATAAGATAGAGCCTGTTAACTCTCTTTAAGGCCTGCTGCCGCCTAGCCTTTTGCCTCGGCAAACAGGCCTTGGTTATCATTGTTTCTAATCTAAGTGTGATTTTCTGGGAGATAACAGATGACTGTGTGTTAAGACCAGCAAAGTGCCAGGTAGATGGCAGCAGCAATTGTGCACATGAATTCATAAGCAGAGTTCACATGAGAACCAAAAATTATCTCGTCGTGGCAGCCCCCAAAGCCATCCAGGGTAGATTCATCTAGATTGTTCTGGTGAATAATTTTCTCTTGAGGACACATGATCCCAAAATCCTCTAGAGTCCTAAAATATCAGCATGTAAAGGACAGACACTGGTGTAACTCAAGTGAAGTATATATGCAAATAGACAAAGTGAATTATTTACATTTTGTCCATGTCAATGGTTTAGGTTTTGATGGGATGAAGCAATGAGGGCGCAGTATTATAATACATTTTAGACAGGGAAGAACAGGGAGAAATTATTAGCTTTTATTTTTTTTTAAGCCTAGGAAAAAACTTTATGGAAAAGGGCTCTTCTTAAAAGCTTCTGAAAAAAATGAAAGAGGCCAGACCCTTGAAGGAAAAGGTAGAATAGCTATTTCTCAGGAATGGTATTCTGCCTGGGAAAACTTTAGGGAGTGGCAAGGAGTGGTAATTTAGTTGGAGAACTGAGCAGAGGAGCCAGAAAAGAACAAGAGAAGAAGAGGAGGGGAATGATGAGGCGTGAGTTTATTCAAGGTTTCGTAGGAGTAAAACTTTGTTAATTCTACTTGACGTTTTCAAAGCAAAGGCTGAGCATGGGAACCAGATCTCTTGCAGGTCAGTTTCCCATTCAACTCCCACCTCTTATCTTTCAAAGCTGAAAGCAGAATGCAAGAACCTTGAGACAAAGGAGTGCTAGAATCTTATTTTCTAGCCTCCTGAAATATTTCCATCACCTTTATGGTAGCCCTACCACAAGGCTGTCCTGCTCACCCCAAACATCCTCATTTTGGGAGCTATCATGAGCTTCCAGCCTGCTGCTCCATAGAAAGATGGTCCTAGCCGTTTGAAAACTTCCTTTACTTCTTCCAAACCTAGACCACCCTGGATCTGGACTTCAGCGCTGCCCTCAGTTTCAGAGATAATGATCTGGTGAGAAAGTACCTCCTGGTTTCCTTAGTGCTCAGGAAGCCAGTGCCACAGCTGTCCCCTTCCTGCTGCATTCCAAGTCAACATGCTGACCACGTAGGGAAGGCTCTCCAGGTGTCTTCCTCGTTGTCAGAGGCTTACCGACTGTAGTTATTACTTCCTCACTTTTGAAAGATATTTTTACTTCATAATGAATTCCAGGCTGATGGTTATTTTCTGTTGGCATCTAAAAATACTATTTCATCTCACGTTAAGTATTTCCCAATGCCCATGATGTAAGAAGATGAAAAAGATACGTTTGGATTCTTAGCATATTTTGAAATGCATTTATATTTAAAGTGAAGTTAAATACTTTAATATTTTCCAAAGGAAGTGGTTTTCCAGTAATAATAGCACAACTTTTTAATGCTCTAATGTTAAAGGAAGAGGAAAAAAATCACGAAACCTTGCAATTCTATCTCACCTTGGTATCTGGGCTCTCAAAACACTTCCTCTCCTTTAGCTGTGGTTCATACTTTCTTCATAGGACTCAAATATCTTATGACCTCACTCCACAGGCAAGCTGAGGGGTATCAGGATCTCAGCTGCTGTGTGGTTGGTGTGAGGCCTGGGCATGTATCCTGGAGACTCTGTGGGTTCCAGAAGGAGAGAGAGTCACTGTAGGGCTATCTCAGAGTCTAGGAAATGTCAGAAGCAGTGGTTTGTGAGCAGAACAGCTACTGGAGGTAGAAGCTGCTAGGGATGGAAACAGGTCATTCCCAGCATGCATAATTCAGGTCTGAGCAGAACTTCCCCTTTGTTTAACCACCTCTTATAGCAAGCTCAACCTAGACAGATAGCTGGGTCTCTAGATCCCCAAACTACCCAAAGAAAGACCTCCAATATTCTAATATGATACATTTTAGCAGTAAGGGCTGTTTATTTTTTACTGCAAGGTAATTTTTACCATCTAATCTAATTCCTTCTTGTTTCATCCATTCTTGATGATGTCATGGTTACATCTTTTAGACAGCAACAAGTTGGAAAAACGGCTAAGAGGGTGGATTCCGGCCAGTGTATCACTCTTAGACATTTAGCACAGTGTCCTGTATTTAAGTTAATGTTCCCCAGTCCTCCCCTGCTACATACACATATACTTCAAGCTCCCAGTGAGAGCTGATTTTTTTCTATTATCCACATAAAAAACCTGGAGGCTCAAGAGTGGGAGTCCTAGGTTGCCTGGGAGAACCTGTGAGTAAGGAGGCCCAGTTCTGCTGCTCAAAAGTGAGAGTCTCTTCAATGAGAAAATCTTCTGAGTTGGAACCTAGCATGAAGTTAAAGGACAAAAGACACAGAGTTAACCCCAAGCCAGGACGCATATACCCACAGGGAATACTAAAAACTGGCCACCACACAATCCTCCTTCCTGGGCCTGCAGACAAATCCAGGTTGACTTGAGTCTCAGAAAGACACATTGACATAAAGGATTAAAAGAAATTATCCCTAGGAATGAATTACACCATCAAGGGTAAGAATTTGATTGTGGACCATTCAGTAATGTGACAAACAACCTAGCTCCTGGGGAGGCTGTGCTGGGAGGATCACTTGAGCGTAGATGTTTGAGGTTACAGTGAGCTATGACTGTGCCACCGCACTCCAGCCTGGGCAACTGAGCAAGACCCTGTCTCATAATAATAATAATGTGACAAACAATTATATGAGTTTTTTTTTAATTTCCATAATATTGCACAACTGGAATGGTAAATTAGTTGGACTGATGTTTCTAGTTTTTACTACAACCGTTTTGGGTAAGATGTTCTGACTGGCCCTTTCTATCTGGTCTCAGCTGTGTGACTAGCTTTGGCCAATGAAGTTTAGCAAACAAGGCACAGGCAGAATCTTAAGAAACGCTTGCATTTGTGAACTGCTGTTTACTTTCTTGCATTCTTGTTTCTTTGCCATAAACATGAAATATCCCTGCGCTAACTTGCTGTTGGAATGTGAGAGACATATAGAGGAAGGCCAAGATTCCCTGGCTAAGGCCATCCTAGACTAGTCAGCCCCCTTCTGTTCTGCAGCTGATAGCAAATTCATGAGTGACCCCAAACAAGCTTAGTAGAGACTGGATCAGAAAACAGAACTGCCCATCCAATACATAGACTCATGATATATAGCAAATGTTTTCTGTTTCAAGTAGTTGGGTTTTGCAGTGGTTTGTTACATAGCAATAGCTAACTGATACAACTGCTTCTGATGAGATAATATTGAAGAGAAATATTGGGACAGTTAGCACATAAGCTAACAAGAGAGGTACCAGTGTCTCTGTGAGGTGCTGGAGTACTAGAGAACACATTTTCTCTCCTCACTTCCCTCCTGCCAGTCCTCCCATCCTATACAGCATGTTTGCTGAAGTCAATCTGTGTATGTTTTTGTTTATGGCTGTTTAAAGGTGATCATGGGCAGAGGTGTGGTATGTATTCAAGCACGTGCGCTTGGACATATGCTGTGGGCTCAACTGGGAAGAATTTGAAATTGGATTTTAGAATTTAGCCTGGATTGTCAGCTCTCTTTGATCTTATTTTTTAGTTTATGAGCCTTACGCCCCATTTCAGATAAATCAGCAGGTATTTGGCACATTTCCTAATCATTTACAGGGATGAAAGCTAGAAAAGTCAGTGGTAGGCTTTTGTAAAAGATATCAAATGGGCTAGGAAGTAGGATGGTTGGGGGAAAGCAGAAGAAGAACAGGGTAAAGATAACAAAGAAAAGTTTATATCTCTGCTATCTGGAGAATCAAATATTTTTCTAGCAATCTCTAAGCAGAATGTATTTGTTGATTTGCCAAGAAAGCTCTTCACAGATTAAAGCACTAGCTGGATGGTGACACAGGAGTTGTCCCAACCGTCCTTCTGATGCAAGGCGTGCCTTTGTTAACATCCTGGAGATACTGATGAGAAACATCTTCCTCTTGGCCTTGTATTTCTCCCACTGCATCCAGAGCCCAGAGCCACTGTGGTAGATTACCAAAATGGCCATAATTCTTTGTTGCTGACTCCCGTCAAATGGTGGGGCCTACTCTCCCTGCCCTTTAAATCAGTATTGTCCAAGTAACTCACTTTCACCAGTGGGACATTACCAACTGTGACACAAGCAGAGGCTTGGAAAGAACTTCCATATTGGGGCTTGCCCTCTTGCTACTCTTAGAATCTAGAGCTATCATACAAGCCTGAGTTATCCTGTTAGAAGGCGAGAGACAAGTGACACAGTTTCCCTCATTTTTCTAATCAGTAGCCATCCAAACTCAGAAGCAGACCTACTTAGCTGTCCAACTGCTGGTGGAAAATCAAGAGTGAATCAACTTAGATCAACAGAACACTTGGCTGAGCTTAACCTAAAGTGCTGAACCACAACTGAGTTAAATAAGTAGTTATTGTTTCACGGCATAAAGTTTGGGGAAGAAACATTAACTGATTTGGCTTACAGCAGAGTTTTCCTGAGACAACAGATTTTCACAAAAAAATTAAACTGAAAGAATTTAATTTTGAACTATAAACTGATATTTATTTGAACTCTGATTTCCTTTAGCGTCCTTCAGATAACATTTAGAAAAGGATAGCACTACAGACTATTCATAAATACCTTTGAGAAATGTTCCCTCTTTAGATTATTCCCATAACAGATGATACATACTTGAAATATTTATAATCAGGTTATGTGTTAAATAATAGCTTCTGGTCAATGAGCTACATAGACAATGGGAGCTGCTATGACTCCTGAAGTTAACCATCATAGAATGATCACTATGCTCCAAACACTTCACTCAGATTATATGCAATTATTATTATCACTATTTTACATACAAGAAAATTGAGGATAAAGAAGTTGAGTGATCGTTTCGAAATGCTGAATAAAGATCAGAGGACTTTCTGCTATACCAAAGTGCTTCCTCACGTCCTAAACCAAAGTTGAAAAAAAAAGAAAGGATTTAGTATGCCAAACTGAGGTGTGATTTCACCAGATAGAAAAAACAGTGATTTAGTAAACTCATTCAGTGTGGTATGCATCATAAATTAAGACAAAGGAATCCTCCATTCAGTAGGAGAGCAAAAATAAATGAAATAAGTAATGAACAAACAATAGGGAAAGTTAATAAAGCAAAAAGTTTATTCTTTGAAGATATTGATAAAACTGATAAATGTCTGGCAAAACTGATGAAGAAAGAGAAGCGCAAACTACTAACATCAGGAATGAAAGAAAATATATCATACAGATGTTTTAGATATTAAAAGGACAATAAGAATATTATGAAAAAATGATTCCAATAATTCTTAAATTTAAAACAAATGTACAAATTTCTTTAAAAATACAGCTTGCTAAAATTTACAAAAAAGGTAGAAAATTTTAATAACTTTGCCTATTAAATAAATTAAATTCACAATATGAAATCTTTCCACAAAGAAAACCCCAGGCCCAGATGGTTTTACTGGTAAATTCCATTAAACATTTAATTAAGAAATGATATCAATCACATGGAAACTGTTTTAGAAAATAGAAAAGAACACTCCTCAATTCATTTTATGAAGGCAGTGTAACTCTAATAACAAACTATGAAAAGTTCCACAGACCTTGTAAGAAAAGAAAGCTACTAACCAATATCACCTCAAACCATAGACACAAAAATTCTTAAAAATAAGTTAGAAAATCAAATTAAGCTATATATTAAAAGACCAAGTAAGGTTTATCTTAGGAATGCAACCTTGGATATCTAAGAATGCAAGGTTGCATTCCTACATTAACTTAATTAATAAAAAAGAACCCAACTATAATCATCCTAATAGATGGAAAGAGAAGACATTTGAAAAAAATTATCACTCATTTATGATTATTTTAAAAGGACTCCAAATAGCCAAAACAATCTCGAAAAAGAACAAAGTTGAAAGGCTCATTAATTTCAAAAATTAGTATAAAGCTACAGTAATCAAGACTGTATGATATTGGCATAGGATAGATATATTGATTATGAAATAAAATTGAGAGTCCAGAAATAGCTATTCATTACAATCAATTGAGTTTTGATAACAGTACCAAGGCAATTTAATGCGGGAAAGAATAATGTTTTCAACAAAGAATGCTGGAGCAACTAGATATCCACATGCAAAAGAATAAAATTGAACCACTTCCTCGTAACACATACAAAAATTTACTCAAAATGAATGAAAACTTAAGTGTAAGACCAAAAATTAAAAAAAAATTAAATGAAAACACTGGAGTAAATCTTCATTGCCTTAAACTAGGCAACGATTTCATATATATGACACCAAAGGCGCAAGCAACAAAATTTTAAAATAGATAAATTGGACTTAATCCTTAGTCAAAATTTAAAACTTTTGTGCTTCAAAGAATATTATTTAAAAACTGTAAATGCAATGTAGATATTGGGAGAAAATTGTTGCAAATTATATATTTAATAAGGGTCCATCATCCAGAATATATAAAGAACACTTAGAGTAACTCAGAAATTAATAAATAACCCAATTGAAATAGGCAAAGTATTTGAATAGATATTTATCCAAATGGCCAATAAGCAAATGAAAGATGCTTATCATTAATCATTAGAGAAATACAATTCAAAACCACAATGAGATATCACTTCACACCCACTATGTTGCCTATGACCAAAAAGAAGAACGATAGCAAGTATTGGGAGAAATGGGAGCCCTCATACATTGCTGATGGGGATATAAAATGGCACAGTTGCTTTAGAAAACAGTCTGGCGGTTTCCAAAAAAGTTAAATGTAAAATTATATTACCCAGCAATTCTAATTCTACTTCTAGTTATATACCCAAGAGAACTGAAAACATGTTCATCCAAAAACTTGTATATGAAAGTTCACAGCAGCATTCTTTGTACTAGCCAGAAACTGGAAACAACCCAATGTCAATCAACTGAAGACTAGATAAAATGTGATGTATCCATATAATGTAATATTATTTGGCAATAAAAAGGAATGCAGTACCGATAATATGCTACAATATGGATTACTCTTGAAAATATTACAGTAAGTAACAGAGTACAGATACAAAAGACCACATATTGAATGATTCAATTTATATAAAATGCCCAAGAAAGAAAATACTTAGAGACAGAAGGTAGATTAGTGGTTGCCAGAGACTGAAGTTAACGGGAACTGAGGAGTGATTGACTGATAATGGGTATATGGCTTATTTGGGGGATGATAAAAATCGTCTGGAATTGGGGAAGCAGTCCAAATGTTCACAAAAAGAGGATGAATAAATAAACTATAGGTTATTTATACATGGTATACCATACTGCAATAAAGAGAATTAACCACAACAGCACAAATAAATCTCAAAACCAGTAAGCTGAATGAGAGAAGACAGGCTCAAACATACTTATTGTATACTTCCATTTTTGTGAAGTTTAAGAAACAGGCAAAATTAATATACGTGGCAATAGAAATCAGAAGTGTTTTCTTGTAGGATGTGGAGTTTCATTGGCAGAGGCATGAAGAAAATGTTTAACGTAATGGAAATGTTCTGTATAAATTGGGATGGTAACTATGTGGATGCATACATTCATCTTAATGGATCTCAATGGATGTAAATTTTATATTATTTGTATAAGTCTCCTGGAAGACTGTGATCCACATAAGACCAGACTAAATAGTCAGAGGATTTTTTTTTTAATTACTTTATTGGTGGAGGAGAACTCATGAGCAAGGACATCGGGGGGATTTCAGAGAAAGGAAAAAACCTGAAGGAAGTGAGGGGTTTCCATGGAGTGATCACTGGAGACTTGTGACTATTAAATTGTATAAGCATAGAGACCCAAGGGCTACTCTGCAAGACTGTTCTAGAAGGAAAGAGAAATAAATGTTAATGGCATGACTGTTTTATTTTAACTCTCCTGAACTACTTAAACCACGGAACAGCTCAGGCCTCACAGTCTCAACTCATTGATTGTCTTACCTTTAACACAGATGCTTAGAGCAACTTAATTTCCTTGTCTTCCACGTTCAGACTTTCTGTTGGTGGCAATGGTGGCAGAGTTGAGGGTGAGCTGGGAGAGGGATAACTATTTTCTCAAATGATGATTCAACTCACCCTAGAAAATCACAGCTGTTTGATACAAAAAGGGTCAATGAGGTCTTCATCTGCATTTCTTTCTGGACATTCTCTCCCACGTCTCATTCACTGTCCAACTCTGAATCCAATATGTTTATTACACACTACATGAAATCGTATATAATAACCACTTATGGTCTGAAAACAGCCCAGCAGCCTCGTTGCCTAGATCTCAAGGCTTACCCACAGGCCTGATTTTTAGCTTAGACACTATTGTCCTGGGGAGAGGCACAAAGATCCCAAAGTCAACCTTAGCCTAAGTCCATTGATGAGTCTACAAGACCCTTATCCAACATGGAAGATTCTTCTAATAACAACTTTGGCTTCTGGAACTTTAACCTGACCTACTAGATCACCTAATTCCAAGGTTCTTACCGCCTCACCTCTAGTCACCAACACCAGACTAAAATCCTTGCTTTATAGCTAGCAAAAGGCACTGGAAAATGCAAACCAGCAAGAAGCATAAAGCAAAGAGGGATGTGTTACTGCTATTGGGCTTAGAATTCCAAGAGCAGTAACACACTTCTCTTGGCTCCCAGCAGCTCCACCCATCACCCCAGCCCCAAACCAACACATTTATTGCAGTTCTACCCAAATAGAAGCAAAGAGGACCCTCCCTCTGGAAGCTGCCTGGTTTTTGTTGAGGGACTGCTCCTACCCCACGGGAATATCCCCCTGCTCCAGAAGAAGCTATTATGAAATTAACTGGCGATAAAACCAACCACAGGGGAATTGTGGGGCATTTATCTGTTTCAAACGCCTTGTTGTTTTTGTCCATCTGGTTGCATTTAGTCCAGAGGTATAATTTTCAGTGCTCCTCTTTTCTGGTAGACCATACAATTAAGGTATTTGAAAAACAAACAACTCTTAACCACTGCATGGTGAGGAGCTAGTTTAGCAGTCTGTGACCCATTTTCCCTGAGCAAACACAGTTCTATATCCAAGACAGAATGCAAGAACTGAACGTTGGGAATCATTATTAAATGTAATAATAGTCTAACCTATTCTGGCATTCCTTGGAGAAAAGAAAATGAGATGTGAAAAAGGCAAAGAGAAGGAGCTATTAAAGAAATTGAACTTGTTATGCCTATCCTCATGAATTCTTAAGATTTTATTTAGGGCTTTCACAATTTGTGTGTGTGTGTGTGTGTGTGCAGGTGTGTGTATATATACATGTATATATTTGAAACTCACAGAAGGGGAAGGTTCAATGAAGTAGGGTCACATAATAAGCATGGTGGTATCAGAGAAAGAGCATCTTGATTGCATTCAAAAGAAGCATAGCACTGGATGTGGTGGCTCACATTTGCAATCCCAGCACTTTTGGAGGCTGAGGCGGGACAGATCACTTAAGGCCAGGAGTTCCCATACCAGCCTGGCCAACATGGCGAAACCCCATCTCTACTAAAAATACAAACATTAGCCCGGTGTGGTGGCATGCACCTGTAATCCCAACTATTCAGGGGGCTGAAGCATGAGAATTGCTTGAGCCTGGGAGGCAGAGGTCTCAGTGAGCCGAGGTCGAGCCACTGCACTCTAGCCTGAATAACAGAGCAAGACTCAGTCTAAAAAAAAAAGCATGGCTGTCAATTTCCATGAACGTGTAATATAAGTGTGTACGTCTCTATTAAGTGTGCAGAATCATTGATCCTGTGGTCACTCCTGTGGCCTGGTACTTCTACCTAGGTCATAAGACAAATTTTTCTTTAAATCATGCATTCAGCCAAGTAAATGTCACATTTTAATCTCGTATGGGAATCTCTCTCTAGATATATACATGTATATTTCCATGGATGCTGTAGCTCAACCTCTTTTTGAAATTTTTCAAAATCTTTCACTAGAGTGAAAAGTGAGTATGTGTGTGCACACACGCACACACACACACACACACACACTTTGTTTTTCTCAAAAATGCCACTCACAGCTTGATCATTAATGTTACTCATCAACTTTGGTTCCTTATGACTTTTCCCTCCAGAATCAAATCTCAACCAAAAGAGAGGAAGGTATTTCACCAGTAAAACAATTCAAAGGAATTAGCTTCAGATTTTAAGAGCCCTTTGCAAAATAATAGTCCCTAGAGATGTTTTAAGCTTTATGTTCTCTGGGAAAGAGCTCCAAGAATTCCAAACTAGAATTTAGGCATGGAAGAAGTCACAAGCATCTTATGGAGTCCATCTTTATGCAGGGATCACTTCTTTAAGGAAATTTCCTACGTTCTCAGTTCTGTCCAGACTTATCTGGAAAGAACACATCTTTTTTTTTGTTTCAGTCCTGCTCTGGCACCCAGGCTGGAGTGCAGTGGTGTAATCTCGGCTCACTGCAACCTGCACCTCCCGAAGACCCCATCATTCTCACTTCACCTTTGAGTCAATGAAGACAAATGGGTCTTGCTATGACTCCTCTTCATAGAGAGGTATGCAGCGTTGGCTTTTGACAGCAATACATCC